>OX456526.1:125017906-125240406 GCA_949748255.1 Eustalomyia histrio
AGATAAGTAAGCGGGTATAAGTAGTTTTTTGGATTATAAATTTAAATACTAAAAAATAATAATAATATTTATAGGAAATATAAGTATCTCACAGACACGTTTTAAGATTATAGTTTAAAAATTATTTAAGAAAATATTTAAACTATTTGATTTTTTTTATTTATATATATTTTAAAGAAATTTTTAAAAGTATTTTACATTTTTTATATATATATGTATATTTCAAATAAATTGTTTTATACACTAAAATTAAATTTAAATATTTTAAAATACATACGACTTTAATAGTACTTTTTCCTTTTTTTATGCAATAAAATTTATGTGTTTTTAAACACTACATTTAAAAATAAGGAAACCAATAACTAAAACAAAAAAACAAATTTGTAAACAAATGTTTTTGTTTCTTAAAGATATTCATTAAAGCAACAAGCACATAATTTTATAAACTTTTTTTGTAATAACTTTGTTATCCCAAAAAAAAACACCCGCCGACTTCTCTTAATATGTATTTCATTTATTATTTTTTTAGCGTTAAACCAGCAGCTATTTGTAAAATATGATTGGATAATGTATCCACATTAAGCGTTTTTTCAGTTAGCTCAATTAATTGTGTTCTTTGGCGACTGTAAAAACGTTTGTTATCTTCTGTTGTTGGTAGTAATGTTACCAACGAGGGATTTGTTGTACTTATCCATATTTCTTCATCATTTTCTCCGGTTAACACTAAATGATCACCGGTATTGATAGCACTTTTTATAATTTTAAAAGCCGGTGTCGGTAATGTTAATTGGTATAATACACGATATGAAGGTTGAGTGTGTGTTAGCGTACACGCTATAATCATTAGTTCGGGTGGGTTATCATTTTTAAAATCACGATATTGATATAAAATTAACATATTATTTTGTTCGATATCTTGACTGGCGAAATAAACTGAACCAAAATTTTTACCCATTGGTATTTCGAGATCATAATGCATTAAAACATCACCGCTTCGATGATCCCAAATTGTAACTTGAGTTTCACCGAAACCAATTAATTTATCATCTGTAATTGAAAAAGGAAATTTAAGATATATATATGTTAAAACCCCACATGCAATTTTAAATCGATTTGGCGATGTCCATCTGTATGTGCGTCTGTTTAAGTATCGATCACGATCTAAAGACAAGATTAATGGACATCATCCCCAGCAGTTTGGTATTGAAAATGAGCAAAATCGGTCCAGCTGTTAAAAAGTTGTGCATAAAAATATGAAGGCAACTCTAAATTGTCCATACAAGTAGGTTCTGGTGAATAATATTTTATATTCACCTCAAATTTTTTTCTTCTAAAAATTATTTTCACCACAAAACTTGTTTTTTTACCCTGAAAACTTTTTTCACCACGAAAAATGTTTTCACATCCAATAAAGTTGTTCACCTCAAACAAAATTTTTCACCTCCCTAATTGTGCTTCTAATTTTTTGTAAATTATTAAAAAAAAAAACACTGTGGAGGACATTGAAGAAAACACAGAAAAAGGCTTCTCCTGCAAAGAAAACCACCGTCGTTTTGTTATGATTTCAGAAGATCTCAAGTGTCTTTTCATTAGTCTTTTCGGGTTGGAGGGAGGAGAGATGGGCAGCACATTTGATCCAGTGACGTAACTTTTTATTTTGCACTAGTTCTGATTACACATCACGTAGTGTCTAACATGAGACTAGTTATATGTTAGGCCATTTCCCGTAGGGTATCGACGAAATCTCCCACTTCGGTAAAACACTATCTACACCTATATTTTAACCGGCAGGGTCGAATAATTGGAAACACTAGCTTTTTTATAAAAGGTGTTAATAACGAATAAAATTAATTTATTTTCTTTTAAAAATTAGAAAACTTGTTAATGCCGAAATTTGTCAAAACAAAAAAAAATAAAAAGGTACTTTTTTTAACAGGCATTTTTTGTAAAAGGTACTTTTTATGACAGTCATTTTTTGTAAAAGATACTTTTTATAAAAGGTACTTTTTATAAAATGTACTTTTTATAAAAGGTACTTTTTATAAAATGTACTTTTAATAAATGTACTTTTTATAAAAGGTACATTTTATAAAAGGTACTTTTTATAAAAGGTACTTTTTATAAAAGGTACTTTTTATAAAAGGTACATTTTATAAAAGTAACTTTTTATAAAAGGTACCTTTTATAAAAAGTACTTTTCATAAAAGATACTTTTTATAAAAGGTACTTTTTATAAAAGGTACTTTTTATAAAAGCTACTTTTTATAAAAGGTTCTTTTTATAAAAGGTACTTTATATAAAATATACTTTTTATAAAAGGTACTTTTTGTAAAAGGTACTTTTTATAAAAGGTACTTTTTATAAAAGGTACTTTTTATAAAAGGTACTTTTTATTAAGGGTATACATTTTCACTTTCACCTAAAAGTGATATACAGATCATGCCTTTTTACTTTTTTTTAAATTAATTACTTCAACTTACCACTCATACATTCCAAATACCGTATAGTATGGCGCATACTTTTAAATTCTCTTATACTTGCTAACGTGTCCAATTGTGGCGTCAAAGAATATTTACATAAACCGGAACGTGTTTTACCTAAGAGATTTTCTTGTGGCCAAGTCATTATAAAATAACGTGAATCTATTAATGTGGTATAGTTAACAGATTTTATATCACTGTAAGAAATAATAAAGCCAAAAATTTTAAACATCTTTGTGAGTACTAACTGTAAAGTAATCTTAATCTTCAGGTGTTAAGGTTATTACCTTTGTATTGTATCCAATTGTATGGAAGTACATTTAGCTATCATATCTTCATCATGATAATAATAAATATTTATGTACAATGAAAGTAAATTACAATCGCGAAGATTTTTAGGCAACTGTCTGGCACGCATTTCCAAGTAAATGGGTATGGAATTGTGATGACAAATACGATTCGAATAAGGTACAGAGATTTCAAAATCTGAAAAAGAAGAACAACAAAATAAATCATAGGCAAGAAATATTTGAGGATTAAGAAATTATTACTTGAAATATTAATTTAATTTAATTAATTTATTTTCAAGTGATGAATGAACCAAAATTTTCCAATTTTAACACACAAACAGGCATAATATAAATTAAAAAATAAACTTACCACATTTCAAACGTGGTAACTCTCCTAATTGTATCCATTCGCCACAAGTATTTGTTTCTATTACTGAAGATGAAAAACAAGCTGGTTGTCTAACTTGTAAACCACCTGATGAATGATGAATATTATGCCATATATTGGAAACATTTTGTTTCGGTGACAATGATGGTGTATTCACTTTATTTTGTTCTTGTTGTTGTGGTTGTGTTGGTGATTTTGGTGTTAATGTGGAAAGAATATGAATTAATTTCGAACATTTCCAAAAACTAACTAAACGTTCTTGTATGACCATTAATATATCCAATTCATAATAAATATATAGAACAACACCATCTTCTGATTTTAAAGGATTATGCATTAATTGTGTTGGAGAGGGAGAAGCATTTAGATAACGTATCGTACTACCAACAATAAAATTCATTTGGGTAGACTGTTCTTTTGTTTCTACCACCGGTAAAGTGTTAATAGCATATGATAAACTATTATGTAAAGGTCTTTGCGAAATGGGCGATGTACGTGAAGCAACAGCTTCTTGATGTTGATGCTGAGAAGATGGCCTTTCATCATAGGTGTTGGTAGTGGAAGAAACAACAACATTTTCATTGTCTAACAAATTTAATGCAGTTATATTTGTTTGTACTTCTGTTTCTGTTTTTGTTACAATATTTTCTCTAGATTCTGGCGGTGATCTTAATAATAATGTTGATGAAGCTAATGATGTTGATGAATTGAACTTTCTATTATCTTTTGCTTTAGATTTTAAAATTTGTTTTCGTGTTGCTCGTATGGAAAGTTTAGATCTTTTTACTTTATTGGCTGACTTTAATTTTATATTTGTTGTACTTGCACCGCGTAAAGGCGTACGTCTTGATCTTTCTAACATGTCAGAAGCTTTAGACCTTAATCTCGTTTTAGTTTGTCTTATATCTTTATGCAAATATGTTTCCAAATCTTTGGTTTCAGTTTGTACAGTACGATAACTTTTTGTTTCATTAATCGACGATTGAAGATTTTGTATTGACTTTCGTGTAGAAGAGAAATCTTTTGGTTTAATAGGTGGAGATTTACTTGTATTTAATAATGGTCTGGGTGATGAACGTAGTTCTCGTTGAAATAACTCAGATTTTTCATAAAGTTTTTCCTGTGGTTTTGTTGTTTTTATCACAATAATCTTACGTTTACGTAGCTGACGTTTTGATCCCATTTTTACATTGTTTGTAGTATGTTTCTTTCCTTTACGTGTTTTGAAAACATTTTTTACATCCTTTTTATTAAATATTGTTGGTACATTAAGAGTTTGTGTTTCGGTATAATAATTTTTCATTTCATTTTTCACTTGTACTTTAGGAGGTGTTACCAAAGGTTTAAAATGTTCCATAGGAGTTGCCTTGATGTCTATAACATTATCACATGTTAGAGATTTTGTTAAAGGTTCTTTTTTACTATCCAAAGATTGTACTATAAAAATACTTGGCTTAGATTTACGTGATTCTTCTAAGGCCATTTGTATCTTATGCTGCAACATAATGGGTGTTGTTTTACCAGCTAAAGGTTTGTCAGTATCAATGAGTGTAGTGTTATCACATACAGTGTTAAGATCTTTTGTTTCTCCTGTTTCAATATCTTTAGTTTTTTTGAAAGACTTATTACTAGAAATTTCCAAACTTTTTTCTTCCGACTGTGTATCTTCCACTGACTCTTTTACGCATTCTTTTGTTATTTCTTCATGTTTATCCAATGAGTCTTTTTGTTCTTTTTCTAGTGGTTCTATACCTTCCAATTGTTTTTTCTTAACTTCCGAAATATCGTCATGACTTTTGGCAACTGTCACTTTATCTTTACTTGTTGTTAATAAACATGGTGATCTTAAAGATATTCTACGTAATTTAATAGAATACTGTTTGGTTGTTGTAGTTGGCTTTTCTACTTTTTCATCTTTTTCATTACAATCAGTCTTTATTTCTATTTTCTGTACTGTCTTTTCCACCACCATCTCATTATCTTGTCCATCAATAGTTTCCGTTTCTTTTTCCTTTTGCACCTGCGTTTCTAATTTTTCTTCTTTGCCTTGTTTAACTTGTCGCATTAAAGTTTCTCTAATGGGCTGTGTTATTTCCTTGTCATATTCTTTGGAAACCTTTTCAGCTTCTTCGTTATTTTTGGCTTCTATCGGGCATATAATTTTAATTTCAGCTTCTTTCTTTTCTATATTAATTAAATTTTGAGTTTTGGTTGAAGATTTTGTATTGGATTTGTTACTTGTTTTCTTTTTGCTCTCCTTCAATGGGGACTTAGAAACGTTTGGTTCAGATGTTTGAGAATGGGAGCTGAAAAAAAATAAAATCATTTAATTAGGAAAATGTTTAAAAAATATTTACAATTTGTAAGTTTCAAATTTTTTTCATAACAATAATGATCTTTAAATATTTTGAGATTTTGGTTGTTTCGTTCGTTTTTGAGATCATAAACACTTTTCAAATGAAAAATTATTTTATTTTGTATCCATGAAGGTTACATAGAAAAAAGACACTAGCCGACTGATGGTCAGCTACGACCTTCATTAACATTCTTCGTGCCATTTTAGAATTAATTGTTAATATGTGTTGTTTAACTCACAACTTAAATGGAAAAGGCAATATGAGAATTTATTCACATTTATTTTACATGTAATTTACTTATAAATTCTGTATTTTACAATCTCGATTATTACAAAACCCTGATCTATATAAATTTCAGGTAAGATATTCTTTGGCTCGGTTGAAGATCATGAACATTTTTCAAATGCAAAAATATTATATTTTATATTCATGAAAGAATACACAGAAAAAGTTAATAGACACTTAAGATTTTGAAAAAAATCCAGGAGAAAAAATTATTAAACTAACTCTTGTAGAATCTCAGGAGAAACCTAAACCCTGTTACCCACAATTAATTGTAAATATTTGGTCTTGGAAAAGTGAAAAAGTATAACTTTTAATGGTGTTGACTCCATTGACCAAATTTAAAAAGGCATACAAAAATTATAGAAAAATATACAAAAGGTACGAGTACTAAAAGTACTAAAATACTCATATGGCTTGACAGCATATTTTTTAAAGCCTGTATTGTGGATTTTTCTTGGAAGTAAATAAATTTATTTAATAAAAAATGTAAATTTATTTTATAAACAAAAAAGAAAATATAATTAAACTTAAATTATTACAGTGTTGGTTAATTGAATAATATAAATTTTTGGAAATGTTGCTTCATTTTAATTTTACGTATAATACAATTTTGCAAGGGTAAAATTTCTGACGTGAATGTCCTTAATAAATTTCACAATTGAAAAAGAAAATTTAAAAGTTAAAAAAAAATTCAAAAAAAAAAATCTTTTTAAGGTTATAAAATCTATGGAAACCAACATTGATAGTGAACAATTATACAACAAGACAGTACTTACCCGTCATCACTTTTCATTTTTAAAGCTTGCAATTCTCGTTCTTCTTTTGCTGATTTGTCTTTGCGTTCCTGCTGTTGTTGACGTAAAACACGCATAGAACGACGTGCCAAATTGCATTGGGCCAATTCTGCTACCGCATTAGCCATAGCAGTGGCCGTTGACATACCAGTTAAACCTAAATAACTGCAAAATTCATGTTGTTGATGATAGACACCCTCTAAGTCCGTATCATTCGTATCCTTATAGGCCTCCATATTATCTTTGCATACTTCTTCATCCGGTGCAGAATTTATAGGAGATTCTATCGATTGTTGGATTTCAGTTTGTAAAGTTTTTATAGGTGAAATACTTAATGGTGATTGGGCTTCTGTTTGATTTGTATTACCTGCAGGTAAATACTTTTGAGGAATAATGGGTGTTTTAAAAAGTTCCTGTTTTTTTTCCAGTGATAATTTTGTTTTAGTTTGTTTTTCATTTTCAAAATCTAAACGCATTTGTATTAAACATCTCGGTGTTTCATTTGCCTCATTAGTTGGTGTTTGTGTCGGTTTTTCATTTGGATGTTTATCAATTTCTCTATTAAGCCGGTGTAACCGAAAAACCGAATCGATTTCTTCTTCCGAACATAGCAAGTTTTTTGAAATTGTTTTATTGGCATTTTCTTTTGCCATCTCTGTTCTTGTGGGTGATTTTGGTTTTCGTAAATCATTTAAATTAGCCTTGGCTGCTAATTTTTGATTTGATTTCAATGTCATAGGCGTAGGTATATCTTGGCTGTTTGCTTCTTCAGAACTGCTGGGGCACAATAGCTTGTCGTGAATATCAATTTGTCGTGTGTGTGGGTGGTGAGGATGCTGTTTATCATGACCTGTGTGATTTTTGGTGTTTTGAAAACAATCCAGTTCAGTATCCGAAGAAGAAGTTTGTGGTGGTGTTGTAGAATTTTCATTTCCTTTTCGATTCTCTTTTACCATACGTTTTTTAATTTCACCCGTTTCGAAGTTTAATTGAGGCTTTGTACGTCTTTGTTGCAATAGCTGTTGTTGGGCTGCTGCCGATGTAGATGGTCTTTCATAATCGATATGTTTAATACTTTTACTTGATTCACTTTCTGAGGTTTCAAAGCATCTACCACTTTGTAGATTACCCCCTGAACCTCCTTGTCCACTACCAAAATGTTTTCGGTTTTTTAGTTCTTTCATATTAGCGATAATCATTTGTCGAAACTTTGAAAAATCGTATTGTTTTTTATCATCTGCTGCCTCTTTTCCACTTCTTTTCCCTTTATTTTTTTGCTTTAATTCGGCCTTTCTCTGTTCTTCCAAACGTCTGAATTCTCTATCAAATGCATTAACATCTTCCACATCACTAAATTCATCCTCACGCACCCAGGTTTGTATTTTTTCTTTCAATGTCATTTGTGGATTACAGGAGGTAATTATGGCTAATTGCCGTTCAAATGAGTCTGCTGGTAAGGTATTTTTTAATAATGGTGGTCTAGGTGGATATTTTCCACCACCTCTTGGTTGCTGTGGATTTGATGGTGAACTAACCGGAAATTCACTTGTAGATTCGGATGAAGATTTATTTGCTGTATTGTTTAGTTTATGAATAATTTGTTGGGATAAATTTAATTGGAATTTGGTGTTAATTTGTAGTCGTTTTTGCTTTTGAGAATGAGTTGTTGAATCTGAATTGATTTCAACAATTTGGTCTGGTGTTGTTTTCAAGTTAGTTGCAATAGCTATAAGAATCAGATATTTAAAATAGATTTTTTAACATTATTTAAATACTTATAAACATGTACATTCTTCGTTATATTTCCAAGGTCGAAGAGGTGCTTGAGCGGACCTTCTTTGTAAGTTTAATTGAAATGTTTATTATTGAATAATTGGTATAAGTTAAAATGGAATGGACCAGTAGGTTTTATAAAGAAAGAATTGTTAATTTTGGGAGTTTAATTTTAGGTCCTAAAATTAGTAAAAAGGCGGTTAAGATTTTGATTGCAGGAAAGTATTTTAATTTAGGAAGATATTCGAAAGTTTAAATGTCAATCAAAATTTTTAGATAATTTTGTTAAGTTGATGGTACATCTTATAAAAAAAACAAATTGTGTTTTATGGAAATGCTTGGAAAAAAATTGTAGGCAACACAGACAAGAATTAGATTAGAGAAAACAAATCTTAAAAGAAGTTTTGTTGTTTAACAAAAAGTTATATTCATTATATGTATAGAAATTAAACTCACCACCAAAAAATGCATCATATTCTTTTTTACGTTTATTTGGTGTATGTGGATTATATTCATAACCTTGGCTCTGTGATTTTGTTGGTGACTGCTCGTTTCGTGATTTAAACACTATATGGCTATTATCACCAATGGCAATAGCTTCATCATCTTCAACTTCGATAGCTTCAACCAGACCCTCTGAATCTTCATGATAATCGAAATAATCCACTTGCGAGCGACGTTTTAAATAATTATGAATATCTTCCTGACTGGCATCATTTATAAGACCACTGCTATTAGGTGAAGTAAATTCATAATCATCAAATCCTTCGAAATCACCACAAGAATCATCGGATTGAGCAATTGTTGTAAGTTGTTCTTCTTCGTCCTCTTCGCCAGAAGAAATCGTTTCTATAGGATTATTTGATGATTGTTGTATATTATCTAACGCTTTGGACGATGTGTCATCTTGTTGTGTGGAAGCAGGACTTTGGGAACGAGATTTAGTTTTGGTTGTTGCTATTTCCTTTAAAGATGATGACTGCATAGCTGTTGTTGTATGCTGTTGTTGCTGCTGTAAATCGTGTTGCTGTTGTGTTGGTGGTGATATATTGTCATTATAACAATCATCCTTAGCGCCGGTGGAGGAGTACACATATTCATTGACAAGCAAACGGGGCATTTCTGAAAAATTTATTTGTTGTGTGTCTCTTAATTTTATCTAAAATTCTTTTTCCAATTCTTACCTTTTAATAGTCAACAATTTTGTTTCCAATTTTATTATTTTTTACAAAATTTCCAAAATTTTGTTGCTTTTTGTTTTTGGTGGCGCCTTTTTCACTTGTATGTGGCCACAAATAATTTCATTAGCTATTCACAACTACTTTTGCAAATTGAAGTTAAAATTTATATATTTGATTAATTCTTGCATTAGCTCAAATTTTTAATACAATTTCATAATTTTTTTAGTCCAAATGTAATTTTTTTAATATTTAACTTAATTTTTTGTATTTTTTTACGCAAAACGTCTAAAACTTTTCTTATTGTTCGTATGTGCCGTTTTTCACAGAGTTGCTGCTGTCGCGAATACAGATTGTAATAATATAACCACTGGGTGTTTCAAATAAAAATTGTATATAAAAAGCTTTGACGCTTAGAGTGTATTGAAAATTGAGAGGAATTGAAAGCAAGAAATTGAACGTGTAACCACCATGTAAGCGACAATAACATCACTTTATTTAGAGCTTTGAAGAATTATTTTTCTAATAAATAAATAGAATCCGCTATGCAAATACAAATACAAATTTTCTTTTAGTACTAAAATTATTTTTAAATAGTACTTTTTTGATATTCAGAGTATTAAAAATAATTTCTAATACAAGTTTTTCCAAAAAATAAAAAAAAACTACTAAACTAATATCAGTTACAGGTTTCGTACCGGTATAAATTACTTTGGTTTCGATTTAGATTTTTGGACAAATAACGGTTTTAAATTAAGGTTGGAATTTTAACGGTTACGATAACCCTAAGATGATGGTACCGGACAAAAATATCGATTACGGTTTTCGTATCGATATTTTGTTCTTTATTTTGGTTACAGTTAAGGGTTTAAAAAATATAGGTTACAATATTTAAATGGGTTACGGGTTTCTTTGTTTCTGAATTGATTAAAAAGTAGAATTTTACATTTAAATTATAAAAACCGATATTTAGAAATTTAAAGTTTTATAAATTTAATCAAAAATGCGGCAAATTTATCAAATAATTTCAAACTGTAAGACACTTTTTTTCAAACAAGTAAAAATTAGATATTTAATATTTCTATATTGTTAAACAAAATCTTTCTAATTAAAATGGGAATACATATGTTGAAAACTTTAAAATAATTGATTGTGGTGGCTCTGTAGATTATTTAGTAGGATTGTATGGATGCTTTCATTCTGCACATGGATTAGTCACAGCAAACTGTTTAAATTTTGACGTTTTCAAAATACACTCTCGCAATTTCATTCTAATAAAAGCTATGTTTATGCGGCAAGCTATCATAGTTGGCTTTTGTCAGTCCCATATAAAATACAGGGGACCTACGTTTCTATATGTTCTGTGGTGATATTGTAAAATAAGATACTTTTTTGTACTACTGTGTGAATTAGTGTTGTACCGTTAGTCCATTAAATTTGTGAAAAACTTTATAAGCTGTGATATATAATTAAATAAAATTGTTTTAATGCAAGTTATAATTATCAACTGTAGCTTAAAGTGTTATTTAACATCTAAAGTTTAAGGATGATATACAATTTCAATAGAGGCAAAAGTTTATATAAATAAATAAAACAAACATGAAAACACAGAAAAAGGGGAGCACATTTGTTGTCTAGTACTCTTTTAATACAACGCTGTGGCTGTACTACATTTCATGAAGTGCAGTTAGTTTTCTTTTACTTATTAATTGGTGTGAAATGTTTAATTTAGTTGTGATATTTTATTAAATTGAAGTGTTTTATTGAGACTTTTTAATTTTAAATGTTTGTTAAAAGGGTTAATAATTATGTAAAGATTAAAGAAAATACAAAATTCATTTAGCAGCATTAGCCGAAATAAATGAAAATATAATACAATTACCAAATATTTTTCCAAAAAATTTTCAACTCATTTACTACTGCGAAAATTAATGAAGTGCCGTTAGTTTTTTTTTGCGTGGTTTGTGTAAAATTTTTAACAAGTTATGTATGTTTTTTACGAAATCAAAAGTATTTTATTAAGATTTAATTATATATAGTTTAATAAAAATATGTAATATAAACAGTGGCATTATTCGAAATAAATAAAAATGTATGTTTAAAAGGCATTTCAAAATCAATTTTGCCGTGTTGTGTCGTGTTGCAAAAAAAATTAACTGCTGTTCTGGAATAGGCATCGAAAGCAGTTATGTTGTGCTGAATGTACGGTAAGTTAGTATTTTATTTCGACACAATTGTAATGCCTTATTTTATACAAGGAAGTCGCTAAATATATAGTCATAAAACTAGAATATATTCCGAGTTACTACCTGCCAATAAAAATTGTTTTCAGAGAATAAATTCGACTATGTACCGCCGGGCCTTCGACAAACCGACTTAGGTTGTGTTTTCAATATACATTATTGATTAGAATAAACACTGGATGAATTTTTTTAACAGTTTAAATTAGTTTATAATACAAAGGTTCCCATAAATTTGCAAATTTATGCCAACGTTTAGTGTTAACGCTTAACGTTACTTATGCCAAATTTGTATGCAAATTTTGATAGCTTGCGCATAAACCCAGAGTTGGTTTATAAATATCCAATTAAATCTAAAAATGGTGAATCAAGTTGTGCAGATTACGATCTTTGGCTGAAATACTTTCTCGGGCGTTGCTCAAAAAACAAAAAAAGAATATAACCCACTCTGGAATAAAAAAGAAAATGTTTCTCTTCAATTTTTGGAGCCGGGCCCCCAGGCCGCCCCAAAATATGGATTTTGTTTGACGATCTATGGTATGTGACTCCCTCTAGATCCACTTAAGACCCTTTTGGGGTCACGAAAAATTTACTTTATTAAAAAAAGAAATTTTGTTTATCTTCGATTTATAGGGACGCTGCCTGCGAGCCCCTAAAACCCGGTAGGTGTAGTAACATATAAGTGTGGGTACTCAAATGAAAGGAAATTTTCGCAGCAGACCGGGCCAGCACACCAGGCCCCAAAATTTGAAGATAGAAAAAATGTTTCTTCTTTTATTCGGATAAAGTGCACTTTTACCCGACCTTTTAGCAATTTCCGATTTTTGGTTACTTATGTAAAAACAATTTGATAAAAATATATATAGAGATATATTTCTTCATATAAACCAGATATAATACTATATTTATGCATATTACACAATGCTTGTTAAAACTTTTATATTTAATGTCAGATGTAACCATATCTAGTTATTATGGTGTTACATGAAGCTATATCTTACTTTGTACATTGTCCCGTACCAAAAATAAATATGACGTACACTTTCGAATCTTAATTATTTTTGCAAGGCAGTTTTAATTGTGTTTGCCGAGCGTAGGGTCGCCTTTTTAAATTTTTCGTTATATCTTTGGCATTTGCAGGCGTATCTCAAAATGTGTCATTGCCCCAAGAATCTCGTTCTAGTATATAGCCACCAGATATCGGTTCCTACCAGCCTAATATACAACCCTAATATCGAAAAATTGCTAAAAAAAAGTGTTTGCCGAACACAAATATCGCCTTTTTTAATTTGTTCGTCATATATTCAGTATTTACAGTCAAAACATTGATCTCCTCGAGACATACTTGAATACCGACTGTAAATGTCAATGATATAACGTAAAATTTAAAAATGCCTCCCCTGCGTTCGCAAAAAAAAAATATTTGGTGTACGGCGCACTTTTTTTGTCTGCAAGGTTGTACGGTCGGAATTGATAGTTATATCTGATCAAAACTCAAAATTTTTTGTATATTATTTTATCAGATCAAATTTAATAAAATTATATCGTATTCTATACAATGAGATTTGGATTTACAACTTTTTGGATACAAAATCTCTGTTTTGAAATTTGTTGAAACCAAATTGTTTTTGCGATGGTTGCTGTAAATTTTTGAAAGCAAACGACAAATTTATATGGAATAATTAATATTCATTACATATTTGTGCAAAATTTTACTTCATAAAGTGCTAACCTTTAATTGTTATAAATCTTTTGAGATAAAAAAATTTAAAAATGGTTTAAAACCAGGGTAATTTTTTGTTTAAATTAATTTCGTCACTCAACTTTTGGATTAACTTTGTTAGGAATAGGTCTCACTATACTTGGGATATATATCCAGTAAATGCTTAAGTGACAGATCATCACTTGGCGAAAAAAAATAGAGGGTCTTATAGAATTGAAACCCAGTTTCACTCTTTTCTTCTTACCCCCTCAATTAAACACAAATTTTAAAGCGAAAATATAATTTTTTGGAAGATCACACTACAGCTCAGAATTAAAATGTCAACATTTTTATAAAAAAAATTAACAATTGAAAAAACTTTACATTTAATATAAAAATTCATATGTAAATTTGGTAAAAACAACTGATCTTCAATATTTATAATACGAGTATCTGTATTTTTATGTTTTCAATATTAATAGGTAAATTGAGTGGTGTATAAATGTAGATATTCTTTTATTTTAGTTTTTTCGTGAATTTTTTAGTTTTTCTAAAAAAGTTTTAAACCACTTCTATGAATGGTTGTAAATTTCATAAAAATTTAATAATAAATGTAATTACGAAAATTATTTTAAATCCCTGCCATTACTGTTAAATTAGTTTTGTGTTATTCAATAGAAAAACAACTGTTATTGCAGTAATTATATATACAAAACCTAGTTATTTTGTCAATTGAAATTGAATTCAACGCTTTTTCTTAGGTCAACAAGGTTGTTTAAAGGCTTTAACGAGATTATAACTACACAACTCCCACCTTATCTGTACGACAAGTTTACTTTTTCACGATAGTTACGCTCTCCTCAAATCATTATGCCAAGAATTTGTAATTTGACATATGAACGTTCCTTTGTTGTTAGAATTGCGCGAATATGGAATGCACTTCCCAATAATTTAAAAAAAAATTTCCTTTACATATCCTCAAGCCAAATTATTATTTTCTGAATATTTTGCTAATCTATAATCCAACTATTGTTCCCTGTTATAAAATTTTTTTATTAAATACAATTTATTGGTACAAACTTATCGGTATAACTATGTAAGATTGATAATTTTAAGTATTTGAATGTATATTTGCACCTTATATACTATTAACCATGTATGGCCCTAAGGGGCTCGGTTAATTTGAATAAATGAAATGATAAACGCGTAGGCAGTGTTTCACGGCAGTGCGACAGTTTGTCGATAAAGCAGGTTTTTATTTTGTTTAGATGTCACTTTCGAGAAATTCGAAAATTTTCTAAATAAATAAAATTCAATCAGAAATTCTTAAAAATATTGAATATTTTTTGCTAAACCCATGAACAAAGTTTACAACACTGCCACTTTCGCTATCTATTTGGGCTTAGAAATGTTTATTTTAACAAATGACAAAAACATTTTTAAATTAAAATATGAAAATGTATTCATTTACATATTTTTCAACAAATTCATTCGACTTAGGAAAATTTTTATATTCAATAAAACTTGTGTGTACGCACAATTCTACATGTTATACATCAAAACTTGTCATGTCAATATATTTTAACATTATTTATTTTCGTTTGACCAAAGAACTTATTTCATATGTAACACAAGCATTTTAACGATGCAAAAAACTAAATTCTAAAAAACATTGTAAAGTATTATTATGTTTGTGCAATTAGGTAAGCGAATTCTTATATTTTTGCAAAACAACTGGTTTCTATTAAAGTTTCTAAATTTTATCAAAATAAAAAATGTTCTTTTTCTATTTAAGTAAAATATAGTTTAATAAAATTTTTTCGAGTTTGGGGAAATTTTTAGAGTTCAGTTTTGTTGAACAGACGATTTTTTCTTTTTATTTCATTTTGCCAGTGACTTGTATTTTATAGTTCTTTTGACTTTTTCACTACATTTTTGTATTTAATGATTTTAATTAATTTCAGTGTAAAAAAATATAACACAAAAAAATTGTTAAACAAAAAATATAAATAGAATATTAATCATAATTATTAATTGTCTACTTTAACACAGTCAGCGGAGAAACAAATTTAAAATATGTTTATAAGCGACTGCGTTTCTGACAGAATGTTTTAGTTTAACCTTTAATTACAGCAATAGGTCGTAACTTGATGCATTTTTTGCTTATACCCGCTGCATGACAAGTATTAACAACATCTGTAACATCCTTGTAAGACTCAGGAGCTTCTTCCATAACCAGCTTGGGTGATGCTACACGTATGGCAATACCCATTTCATCTAATCTTTCTAAAACATCTTGATAATCGAGGTTACGACGTGATTTGGCTCGTGATAAAGCTCTTCCCTAAAATAAATAAAAAGAAATAAACAAAAATAAATTCCAAATTTAAATGGTCTACTTACCGCTCCATGACAGGTTGAACCAAATGTTTCCTGCATTCCTTTTTCTGTGCCGGTCAAAACATAAGAACATGTCCCCATTGTTCCACCTACCAAAACAGGCTGTCCAGTTAATTGATAATCTACTGGGATCAAGGGATGATGCGGAGGAAAAGCTCTGGTAGAACCTTTACGATGAACTAGGAGTTTTTTCTCTTTACCATCTACTATGTGATTTTCTATTTTTGCTATATTATGTGAAACATCATAAATCACATGCATATCCAAGTCATCGGGAGTAGTATGAAACATTTTAGCAAATGCCTGTCTGGTAAGGAAAGTCATAGAACTACGATTAACCCAAGCAAAGTTAGCAGCAGCCGCCATTGCCTTAAGATAGTCTTGACCTTCGGGAGAGTTAATACGAGCACAAGCCAATTGACGATCATTTGTTTCTATGTTGTCTCTCTTCATAGCCTTTTCCATTTGCACCAAGGCATCAGTGGCTACTTGATGACCAAACCCTCTAGAACCAGAATGAATCATAACACACACTTGTCCCTTTTCTTCAATACCCATTTTAGAAGCACTCCATTTGTCATAAATTTCATCTACAACTTGTATCTCAGCATAGTGATTGCCAGCTCCCAAGGTACCTAATTGCGGAAGACCACGTTTTTTAGCTCTTAAACTAACCTTTGAAGGATCTGCATTTAACATTCTTCCATATTCTTCACAATGTTCCTTATCCTCAGCCCACACATAGCCTTCTCTTAAACTCCAATCCATACCCATTTCTAAAGCTTCTTCCAAATCATGAGCATTCATGGGTATAATACCCTTAGAACCCACACCCACAGGTATATGGTCAAACAAACTTTGTGCTATTTGTTCCTTAAGGGGTTGTACATCTTTTTCATAGAGATTAGTTCTCAAAAGCCTGACACCACAATTAATATCAAATCCGACACCCCCAGGACTTACAATTGACATAGGATCATCCATATCAAAAGCAGCCATATTACCAATAGCAAATCCATAGCCTGAGTGTATGTCTGGCAAACCGATAGACCTTCCCACTATACCCGGCAAAGCAGCTACATTGGCAATTTGTTTTACACCAGGTAAAAATCCTCCCACCGCTCCAGGCCGACATGAGTTTTTCAATTCTTCCAACATTAGTTTTTCCAAGTGTTGGTTAACATAAAAGCAGCCTTCCACTTTCATATTAGGCTGGAAGCCTTTTTTGATACGCCAGCAGCAATCACTGATTTTTTCAAGATATTTTAATTCGTCATTATAGGGTCTTACCACCATTTTGCTATTGTATTAATAACTTAATATATTTGTACAACTATTTTTATTTATTTCACAACTTTGTAAAAAATTAGCCGGCGTTTTCTATTTTTGCAGCAATATGTGATTTTTTCCGATAATTGTTATAATATAACAGTTCTATAAGTTTAGAGACATAGGGTGATTCATATAATTATTTGTTTGTGTTATAACAGTGTCATAATCTAGTGTTGCTAGATTTTTGATAATTCAATTACGATAGTGTTTTCAGTTATGTTAATCAATTAACCGATCCATCGTTTCTATTTCGGTTAACGTAAAAACTATAAAATATTTTTTCTTATTTACTTTTGCTTGAATCAGCTCTAGTTTATTTAGAAAATTTTTCGACGGTGACAAATAAAATACCAGCATTATCGACAAAATGTCGCACTGCTGTAAAACACTGTCTATACTGCGTTTGTTTAGGCTTAAGAGGTTACTTCTACTAAACGTGTCGGACAACTTTTTCTGTTTAATCAGTCCTCAGATTCCTCCCAATAAACCCCAAATTTCTAGGGTATTATTCTTTTAAAAGTCTCACAACGCTTTGAATTATTCTGAACAAACACTTTATTATAAAGTAATGTATCATACTTTACTTATAAATGAAATATTTATATTTATTTTGCATTAAACGATTAATCGCAGTTTTCCGATTAATCGAAACGAATAATCTGCTAATCAATTTTCTTATTTTTTTAATATCTATGTAATATTGTGAGCCATTTTATATTAATATGATCCTATTTGTTGTTTTTAATAACAGTATAAGAGCAAGGTGACTTTTTAGCATGCAACTATTGTTTTTCGTGCATGTTTTTGTTATTTCTCTTTATAACTCATATGTAATGTTCTTTTGTTTCTTTTTTCACATTCGGTTTCAGTTCAATAAAAAACCGTACAAATGACATAACTTTGGAAGCAGCTTTGAAAAGGGAATTAAGAAAATTGCATGCAATCAATTGCATCGTGTAAATTGGCTCTAACAAAGGTGTATACATAGAGATACAACTTTTTAAAATTTTTTTGCAAATATTAAAATAGTATTGTCGAATTGAAAACTATAATGAAATACGTTCCCGCACCAACATCGATGAAGTTTTTAATTTGTTTTGGTTTTTAATAAAAAATATCATATTTTCATTTTGTTTTATATGCAAAAAAATAGTTTGCCGCCAACTGCGTTTTTTTTTAATTTTAATAAAAATAAAGATTTTATATATAATATGCATTGAGATGGCATGGAAATTTATTTCAATAAAATATATAACACTGTGCTACAAAAAAAAAAATTGCAAGAACTTGTGAAATGGCCTAGTGTAGGTTGTAAGTCTAGCTGAGTGTATTATATAACCGGTTTTATAAGTTGCAATATACCTTCAAAATTTCGAGATATAGGGAAAAGAGTACTTAACTTTTCTAACTCAGTGATTTTTTAACCTATTTCAAAACGGCCATTAATTAGAAATGAACATTAATTAGAAATGAACGTGCTCTTTCCAAATAAATATACTTCCCGTATACTATTAATATAAATATGTAGAGATTTTTTCAATAATATAATAATTTTTCATTTTTTTTTAACTTTTTTATTTCCTACGAGGGTTTTTTCGAATCTTCTTTTAAAACAACAAAGACAATCTCAAAGTCAGTGTCCTTCTGAGTAAAACAAGCTTTTATTAGTGTAAAACGGTTAAAAATTGACAAAGTTATACGAATAAAAGCTTGTTTTACTCAGAAGGACACTGATTTTGAGGTTATTGTTGTTTTAAAATAAGATTCGAAAAAAAACACTCGTAGGAAATGAAAAAGTTTAAAGAAAAAAATGAAAAATTTTTATATTATTGAAAAAAATCTCTACATATTTAAATTATAGTATATATTTAGAAAAAGCACGTTCATTTCTAATTAATGCCGTTGACCGTTTTGAAATCGGTTAAAAAATGACTGAGTTAGAAAAGTTTAATCTACACTAGGTCATTTCGCAAGTTCTTTTCCAGTGTAGCAACGTGTGATTTTCAATACTTTGGTTTTGTATATGAAATTAAAACAATTGTTATATGAAATTAAAAAATAGTATTGATTTTGAAAATTAATTTGTTCCGTTTTTTTGCAAAATAACCCAAGATAATGGTTTTCGTTAATAATACAACATTGTCCACCTCGTGGTGCTGTTCATATATGCTTCTATATGAACATTTTCAACTCTGTTGTATCAAAATTTATATAATTTGATCAAATATTATGAACCCATTTTTCGTATCAAATTATATCTGATAAGATCCCATGAGATATCAATTTTTTGGATCAGGTAAGATGTTATCTGACATTTAATTATATAGGATACTATATATAATAATATATGGTTATATCGGAACCTTTTTCGTTGGAACATCATAAGAAGTGGTGTTTCGCAAACTCAATTTTCACTAAGGATGTATCGACTATCCAAAAAAAAGAACTTTTTTGGTCGTTCTTAAAATTCCTTTCCAAAAATATGCAACATGTTTTGAAAAATCCTTACCACTACGTACGTCTAGTTAAACGATGTCAAGGGGAAAGATCTGTCACTTCCGGCAAAGGGCCGAACAATAAAATTTGTTTATAAAAAATGTTTTATAAAACTAACATACAATGACAAAACAAAATGGGACTTTAGCTGTTGTTGTTTCCAAATAAAATTTTAACAAACAGTTAAATTTTAACTAGACATTCTGTAATCGTGCCTAAATGAATATGGACCGACGAAAACGTCCTAGCGACTACACGAACTAAAAAATGTTTGTTTTTTGTGGTTCGCGGAAATCATTAGGGATGGAAAAGTTGATATAATATTTTTATACCCTCCACCATATATGGTGAGGGTATATATCAGTTTGTCATTCCGTTTGTAATATGTCGAAATATAGGTTTAAGACCCCATAAAGTTTTTAACAGTAATTACAATTATTTTTCTATGGAAAAAAATATAAAACAACTCAAGAAAAATACTGTTTTTTTTTAAATTTTGATTTTAAAGCTTAAGTAGGATAAAGCAATTGCAATTTTTTTTTGTAATCGAAAAAATTGTTTTTCTCTTATAAAAATAGCGAAAAAATTTACTGTAAAAAGTATTTTTTTTCAGTTATTTCCAAATTCTTGTAGTAAAAATTTATACATTTTTTTGTTAGTTTTTTTACTGCATTTGTTAGTTATTTTTTTTTTAACAGTTAAGATCCTTATGCAATTTTAAGTGGATTTAGCGATGTCCGTCTGTCTGTCTGTTGAAATCACGACGCGGAGACGCAAGCGGGGGTGCCTATTTTTACCCAGATTATTGAACATCCTCCCGAGCAGTTTGGTATTTAAAATGAGCAAAATCGGTCAAGCGGTTCAAAAGTTATGAGTGAAAATGTGAAGGTACCTCTAAATTTTCCATACAAATTTGTACAATTTTTCCGTATCTATTTTTTTTTTCTGTTAAGTAAGTAAAAATGTTATTAAGTCTTCTTATTGTTCTATTACATTTATTGTCTTACATACTATGATAACTAAGTAAACGTAAAAATTACCAATGTTAAAGTCGCTAACAGAGCAGACCTCTGTAAATAACATTGCTAAAACTAAATAACAAAAGTTCGTTACATAAATTGACAAAACATATTCATATTACAGTTCATGCAAAATTTAGTATATACGTATATCATCTTCATCCCCTTTGGTGGCTAAATTCGGCACAGCCGAATTTAGCCCTTTTTTACTTGTTCTTGATACTATTTGATTACATAAAGTGTTCTTAAAAAAGTTGGACAGTTACTACATGGTAGTTGTTTAGTAATCAGTAGTTGTTGTTTTTAACAGTAATTACAATTATTTTTCTATGGAAAAAAATATAAAACAACTCAAGAAAAATACTGTTTTTTTTTTTAAATTTTGATTTTAAAGCTTAAGTAGGATAAAGCAATTGCATTTTTTTTTTGTAATCGAAAAAATTGTTTTTCTCTTATAAAAATAGCGAAAAAATTTACTCTAAAAAGTATTTTTTTTCAGTTATTTCCAAATTCTTGTAGTAAAAATTTATACATTTTTTTGTTAGTTTTTTTTTACTGCATTTGTTAGTTATTTTTTTTTAACAGTTAAGAATTATTTAAAATCTAAATACCTTTGTCGCCATTTTAACTACGTAATATTTGTTTTGAATGCCAGTAGATTCTATCTACAAACTTTTTTTATATTGTATAATGATACAATAAATAAAAAATATTCCTATTCAATTCCTAATGCGAAGAAATTTTTAAGAAAGTAACATTAAGTAACTATTAAGTTGTGTTTTACTTACCGATATTTTATAAAAAAAAATAAAAATTAAAACTACACCAAATCTTCATCATTAGCATTCCAAATATTTTTTTTGTTTATTCATACTTTATTGATTTTTAATCTTCATTTTTTTGTTGTTGATATATTCATTTAAGTAATGTTTTTATCATTATTATTACGTAATGAGTTTTACACATTTATAAATATGGTTGATTTACGTTTTTTTAAATAAATTTATAATTTTTCTTAAACTTAATTCTTTATTTTCACCCAGTAGTTTTTTTCCAGGGAAACATTAGATAAAACATTATAGGATGTTTCTAAATACAATAAAAAATAAACTGTCAGCGGTTTAAAAGTGTTAGAGAGGGATATTGAATTAAGAGATTTTTTTTTGCCGAAAACTCACTTTTGAATGATAAAAAATTAAAATTTTTGAAAATCATTCAAATGTAATACATATTTAGGGTGAGTGCCAACTGGCTTAATACAATCTAAACTGAATTCAGGTTTTAAAATTTCTATAAAATTTGAAAATATTTTCAAACCCTTTGTCAATTTGCATTTAGTTTAGATTTTTTTTAGCCATCTCACACAGGGCCTTAATTGAAAAATTTAGATTTTTTAATATTGTGTTTGACAAAAATTTTAATTATTTGTTATTTTGTTTTCTTTATATTTTAATTCAAGGATGAAAATGAAAAAGGAAATTAAAGTTTATTTTTCAAGAGAGAGAAAGTGAAGGAGAGATTTTGTTTTTAATAAGGCTTATAGTTTTAGTAATATAGAAGGTATATATGATATTTATTTGGTTTATGCAAAAGCGTTTCTAAAGACAAGGTTATGCAGTTTTGTTTTGTAATATAAAGATTATATACTTTTAACAATTTAATTGTTGTTTTATATGATTTGAAAACCATAATTTAAAAAAAAACTCACTTTTCCCGACGGGATACATCGTTTGATACTTAAAAATATACAGCCATATGTATAGATAATTTGTTGATTCTTTTATAATTCTTATAAAGAAAATTTGTTGTTGTGTAACACTTTAAATTGATTTATAAGTGTATTTTAAAAATCAACAAAATTTGGTATGCATATGGCAGTAACAACATAGTAATAAGAATTTTTCCTTCAACATTTTTAGGGGGTCTCATATAAAAATTTAAAAAAAAATTTAAGAGTTTTGCATAAAAACCCTTCAAAAATCTAAGGAAAAGCATATCATTATCAATAATTTAAAAAATTTTCATAAAAATATAAACAAATATTTATGAAAATTTCTCTTATTAAAGATTAATTCAAAAGAGTCGGTGTTCCAAATAACATAAATTAGTGAGCACTTTTTAGGTATTTTGTAAATAATTAAGCTAGTTTTGTGTTTCTTTAAAGTTGTCAAGCAAATTATACTAAATTAAAAAAAAATATATATATATATATTTATGATTTGTTTTTGTTGTATATATTTTCTAAAGTAATTTCGGTTTAAATTATTATCATATTTGCTTTTTTTTATTATTATAAATATCAAATTTTATTTTAAATACAAGATTAAATAGACAAAATATTTTTTTTTATAATTATTGTAATTATTACATTACGAAAAATTTTGTTTCTGGTATTTTTATGTTGCGTTTTAAAAGTATAAAAAACTAAAAATTTATTATTTTAAATTTCCTTAAATACCTAAATATTTTTGTTACCAAAATCTTATATTCATTTTTTTGTAGTTTGATTAAATGAAATAAAACTCATAGTTTTTTTTTTATTTGTTTAAATAATGTTTTTATTGATTTTTTTTGAAGCATTTTATATTTTTATTAAAAAAACTTACACAAATATATATTTAAAAAAATTTAAATGAATGAAAATTAATGAAACTTACATTTAAAAGAAAATGAAATAATTGTATTAAAAAAATATATATAAAATATAAAGCAGCCAGGCCATTTTCCAAAATAGACAAGGGAGTTATTACATTGACAAAAAATAATACTTTAAAAAATTCACATACATTCTGTTTTCAAATTAATTATTGGAAATTAATATTTTATAAAAAATAATAAAAAATTTTGTATGAATAATTAAATTGTTTGTTTAGCATAACGACTATTTAAATGTTTTTTTTTTCATTTCAACAAAGCTTTAATTATGAGCCGCCCCATTATATTGTTGAACAATATTTTTAATAACAAAGCAACTACATAATTAGCAACATTGTTTGAGTAATATTTTTTCTAATTTTTTTGTGTGATTTTAAAGTGTAGTTGTAGTCGTTTTGCTGAAAATTCAATAAGTTTTGTTCTCGATAAATGTTTTGTTTTATATTTATTCAAACAGAAAAACGCTGTGCAAAAAAGTATTTTCTTAATAATCTCCTTAAAGATAAGTTTGCTTAACAAACTCTTTTTTAATTATAAGCGGATTTCTTCCAGTTGTTAGAGTTTTGTTGATTTTAATATAAATATCAGTTTTTTTTGTTTAGTTAATGAGTTACTTTTCTTTTTATAATAATTGTTAATGAAAAATATAATTAATATTTGTTTTGTTGTAATAATTAATAGTTAGAGAGAGAGAGGGGGATTATATGCTTTTGTTTTTTTTTTTCTTTTGCCTTCTTGATTTTTTTTCATTTAAATTTATTGAGTATATAGTTTTTTTGTGTTAAACTTTAATTAAACGGATTCTGTTTTTTATTAGCAGTTCATGATTTTTTTTTGTGTTATGAAAAACTCTCAAGTTTTTAAAGATCTCTAATTTGTTTTTAAATATTTTTTTCGGGTTTTCTTGTTATTTTTTGTTTGAAGCAGTTTCGTAGTGCTGTGTTAATTTATAATTCTTGCTTTTATTGGGTATTCTTTTAAACACAAGTATTCTAGCCCGATGAGGCAATGGCTGTTGACAAATTATCCTCGCACAATTGGGGCTGTGCTGCAGCCTTATTTTGGCGTACCAATTCAGCACGGCGTTCCTGTTAAAATAAAATAAAGATATTATAAACTTTAGATATCCTACATTTTTTATAAAAATCGTATAATAATCTGTTGATCTTTTAAGAAACTAAGAGGCAAATTTTAAATAAATGCCTAGTATAAATTGTTTTTTCTGTGTAAAAATTCACTCAAACTTTAAAGGCCTCAAATCATAATTTAAATTTGGAAACTAATATTTCCGCCAGATTTTTAAACTCTTAGATTCCCAGAGATGCTTTTCTTGTAAAGCTATTGAAATTCATAGTGTTTTACAGTTGCACTTTCAGAGAAATATATGTATAAAACAATTGGATTTTTAATATGAATAAATATAAGAATTGAATGAATTTGATTATTAGGTAATTCACAGGGGGTGTAGCAAGTGTTGTATGTATTGTATTGTGCTATTGAAAACAAAGTTGTTAAAATTTTATTTTAAAAGTGTGCTAACAAAAATAAAACAATACAGAAAATAGTTGTTATAGGGAAATAAAAATTTTAACAACTCTGTTTTTCAATACGACGATACAGCAATTCAATACTTAGAAAACCTTGTGGACTCCTTAATGTTCTGTAATGAAAATTATACTTTTGAGTTTGTACTTTTTGTAAAAAAAAATAATTTCCAATCTAAAGATTTTTGAAGGCATTTCGGAAGAAAATTATTAGAATTTTTAAGTTCTGGGAAGCAAAAAAAGTTTTCATCACCCGAGTAAAAAAATTGATTTGGCGCAATATTTAGTTATATTTAATATATTCTTTAACATCTGTGGTAATACTGGAAGAATATGAATTGATCCGAAAAATGGCAGATCGAATTGTATCAGCAGTCAGCCACACACTGCTATACATAATGACTGACTTGTGTTATAATATCATTATATCTTCGGGAATTATATATTCTCGAATTTGGTGAAAATGTCTACATATCATGGCTGAATTATGAAGTCTTAATTTGGCATGTACTTATCTGATTAAATATTATTATGTATAATATTATATGTAATCATATACTCGTATAATCATATCTTTTTGACTAAGAAAAAATGTAGAGAAATAATTATATTTTTGAATTTACTGTCGTGAAAATTTAAAAACAAATTGGGTGCTCTATATGGACAAGTTACTGCTATGGTTTCAAAGCGGACACATAGTTTTTAGGTTGTCTTATTTTTTTTGTAAATATGTATTGTCCTCTAAAATAATCACAGAATTGCAGTTAAAATTCAGAATCTTTTTTCAGTAACTACCTAAATTTTTAATTTACTTTTTTTAATTTCAAATATCGTAGATCAACAGATTTTTATATATTTACACTGAAAATGAACAAATATTAATATCTTAAACTCAGATGATTTTACGTATGTTTATGATTATTTGTAAAAAAATAAACAAAAAAAGCCATGATTTAAAATTGATTTTTTTTTTTTAGATCTAAAATGTAGTATGTTATATTAAAAAAATAAGAGAAATGAACATACGAGTTTATGAACTTTTTCAATTTTCTTTTGTATCTCCTTTTCACGATTTTGTTCAGCGGTATATAATTTATTTTCAATAATGCGGGCCTTCTCCTCGATTTTTTGTGATTCCAATTGATCAATTTGATTTTTGATTTCGGCAATTTTGACAGTGTTCTAAAATTATATTAAAATTGTAATTTGTAAAAGAAAATGAAGTAAAATGAAACATTTACACATGATGATGTTTGTTTTAGAAAGAATTTAGAAAAGCAGTGACAGAAGTTTATATCAAAGAGTAGTAAAGCAAAACAAAATTAAAAGCGGTTGAAAAACCTAAAACTAATAATGAGTGCGAAATTAAAGTACTAAAGTGTAAACCAAAAATTAATGTTTGGCTTAAAATAAAATGGATGACATGATGGGGGAGTATGAAAAACTACAAAGTTTTCTATGGTTTAGTGCGGTTTGGTGGTGCCATTTGTTTTTGATTCGTTGAAATTATCAATAATCTTTCTAAAACTTACATGTTCCTTTAGACGTTCCAACATTTTCTTAATATTTTCATCACGCAAAGTTTGAGCAGATTTTAATTTCTCCTCAATAGCAATTTTTTCAATATATTTTTGTTGTTCCAATTGTTCTCGAGTTTTTTCAATTTCTTGAGAATGAATCTACCAAAATAAAAAGTTACATGTTTTATACAAAATTAAATTTAAACATTTCATTTACTACCTTCAATTTTTCTTTTAAATCACTAATAATAGCTTCGCGTTTCTCAACATGTTGTTCCATTTTCGATTCCAATTGTTCTTTGGTTTGATTAATAAATTCATTGGTAATTTCATCTTTTTTACGTGTGGCTTCTTCAATTTTAGCCAATTTATAAGATAAATCAGCCATTTTCTTTTGTTCCAAAGACTGAAAGTTTTAAAACACAAAATATATTAGATAAGGAACATTTTTTTTAAAGTTAACTTTTCAACTTACAATACGTCTTTCTTCAGCGGCCTTTAACTTTTGCTCAATTTCCTCGGCTGATACATTTTTGCCGGGTGTAACTGGTTTTTTGGGTATGGTGACATTTGGAGCTGGCTCTGACAAAATTACTTCATAACTCAAACCACCACGAGATTTTTCCTGGCAACGGATTTCAGTGGCTAAAAGAAAAGAACACAAATTCGTATTTGAAACACCCCATTTAAAGATTTAATTCCTATCACAAATTTTTACA
Organism: Eustalomyia histrio; assembly: GCA_949748255.1. Classification (NCBI taxonomy): domain Eukaryota; kingdom Metazoa; phylum Arthropoda; class Insecta; order Diptera; family Anthomyiidae; genus Eustalomyia; species Eustalomyia histrio. Next base: position 125,045,079 of record OX456526.1, read on the forward strand.
TGTTTGAAATACCCTGTAAAATCCAGGGTATAAGTAATTGTTTCTTTGCAACATTATTATTTTATTTGTGCACTCTTAAATTATAAAAAAAGTTTTAAATTTTTGTACTCAATAAGTTTTCGTATTTTATACCAATTTAATTTCCAACTTTATAGTTTATGGAAAAATCTAGTAATACTTATGTTGATTGATGTGTTTGCTCTTGTTTTCACCATTTCAACGAGATTTCATTTAAACTCGTTTATTTTCCAAAGCATTTATTTTTAATAATTGTTTTTATGTATGCATTTCATAAACATGTACATAAAGCTTTTAAATAAAGGCACAAGTTGAAGGTCTGTTTTTGTATGGCTATTAATCACTGTTGACCAAATGTGTTAAGATATAAAATGAAAAATTTCATACAATAAATAAACAAAATGCCATGAATATTTAAATGCTGTTGTGGTGTTTTCCTTTTTTATATGGAGGGTGGAATTTACCCAAATAGAAAAATACGATCCACACAGTGCTGACAAAGCGTCGGCGACGGTCGGATATGCGTTGGCATAACGTAAAATTTGCAAATTTCACAGTTATCCGATTGATAACAGCGGCCAAAAAAGTTGGTGAATTCCAAATAACATAAACTTAATAAAAACAATGGTTTGTCAGTTAAATTCTTTTGTAAAAATACGTTTGGTAATTTCTGCCTGGGTAAGTTTGTATTAGCATATTGCGTGTATAAATCGATATTTATATTTTTATATAAAAATCAGGGAACTAAAGATTCTTTAATAATAATTAATTTAAATAAGTTAGTTTTTAAAAGTAATAAAAAGGCGAAATCTGATCTATCGCCCCAATTGAAGTTGTTTTTTTTACGTTAGTCAATACATTTGTTATTTTTAAATTCGTATGAAAATAATTAATAAGAAAACCGATAAAAAATAATTAAACCTGTGGGTTGTTTTTATAAATATGTGAGAAGTTTTCTTACCGACAAATTCCATATTAAGAACAGGACAAGTCACATAATATCAAATTTATACATAGGTACATTTTTTGCATACCACTAATCATGTTACTCGTTCTGTTCTAACATGGTTTTTTCGATGTGAAAACTTTTCAAAAATTTATGAAATGATACCTAAAAAATAATCGTTTTGACGATTGAACTTATTACACATTTCAAAAAAATGTCGAATGAGACCTAAATAACTTTCAAGTTGCTGAAACAATGAAAATTTAGGTGTCTTTTCTGTATCGTTAAAATTGAACTGCTGAATAAAAGCCATCACCAGTACAACGGAAATAATCGGGGCAGTTCATTATTGTTAATAGATTCCTAATCAAACCATAAATTCAACCCTATATTCATATTTGTTTTTATACTATTCTATTGCCATCTTTTAGAACAAACTTGAACATCTTATCGATGTGTAGATTTCGATGAAATCCAGTTGTGATGCAGAGAAATAAGTCTAAGATTGGCCTGTTTCTTTCTTAAGTTAAATATGGTTGGTTTAGGTATTATGAAGTAGGTTTAAAAATTACCCAATTTTTCGTTTTTTCAATTATTTGTTATTCTAACAACTAAAATTATAAACAAATGTAATATCGTCGGAAATGGTTTTCCTGCTGATGCATTGTTTTTGAAAAATTTCGCTTTTATGTTGTAAAGCACTTTAAATGGAAATGTATGCAAGTATCCTAACTAAATTACTTTAAACATTATTTGGTAATGTGTGATTTTGCTGGGAAGTGTAAAAAATTTATTTTCCTTTCGATTTAATTAAATTTTCACATTTACTGAAACTTTTTAGCTTTAAAAACCTTCTTTCCTCATCTCTATTGTCATCTATAGCTCTTAATATTCTCAATGTTTGTGAGTTGTTTAAAAAACGTGTAAAACTTTTACTAGAAATTGTTAACTAGAATATAATATAATTTCAGTTACAATGTCAACATAACCATAATTCGTTAAAGTCTACAAAATATACCCCTGAGCTTAGGCTCCATACGAATGGAATGTGTCGTCTGTATGTAACTAGAAACATGTAACAAAATTAATAGACGAAAATTTGCAAGGTACAAGATTATGAGAAATTGATGCCTACTAAATGCAGAGTTTAAAAACATAAATTCTTTTTAGAACGAAATGAAATCAATTGTGAAATGTTGATTGTAATATTGGAGGGATTGACAGTTAGAACAAAGTTATATGTAGTTTAAAAGGCTACAAAAGTATTTACCCAGCCAGAAATAGACAGTTAAATCAAATATTGGCAACCTAGCGTTTGCAAAATGTTCTACCAGTATTTGCTTTAAGAAAATTTAAGTGGTTAATCAAAATCCCTGGTAAAGAGTGGCTTAGACCGCTTGGCAAAAAGTGTTTTCCGGTACAAGAATTCTTTCTGATTCTGATTAATCAATGCACTGCCCAGTAAAAAATTAAAGTATAAAGAACGGGTTGTAAAACACAATATAACGCATTAGCATAACGACATACGACGTTGGCTGCAAAAACTGTCATGATTATTTTAGTGTAAAGAGTACAGCCTGCAAGAGCGATACAATCACTCCAACGCCATTCTAACATTTCGATGCCTTTTTATATAATGATTTATCTTTGAACTCATAATAGGCGTCTGTTTTGGCAATTACCTCATCATTCGAACCAAATCTCTTCTAGCGAGCATTTTTTTGGGGTCTGGAAACAGGTAAATATCGCTGGGAGCCAAATCTGACGAATAAGGTGGGTGTAGAAGTAATTGAAATTGTAATTTGTGCAATTTGGCCATGGTAGCCAAAGACTTGTGACACGGCGCATTGTGTTGGTAAAGAGCAAACACGGCACCCATTTTGAAAACAGCTTTCTCATGGACAAATGTTCATGCAAAATAAGTCCTTCGATATCTTTAAAGTATTAGCTATCTCTTGCAACTTTACGGCCTGCGAAAACGATTTAGTGAAATTTTTTGATGTTTTTCGGTATCACCACCTCTTTTGGGCCACGTTTAAAGCCAGCAACCCACTTTTCTACCATTTGTCGTGATGCAGCAGAGTCCGAATAACATTTATCATGAACGGTGTTCTTTCCCATTAAAAAGCAATGAATAAACAACACTCGAAATTGCTTTAGAAGAATATCTATGTTATTTTTACTCGTCATATGTTTTTTATGTACAAAAAATTTTTAAAATGCGGCAACTCTGTTTAGAGAATGTGAAACAAAAAATGAGATAATATAAAAAAATATAAAATGAATTATATTTCACAACTGCATTGTTCGACGTGTTTTATCTGTCAATTTGTATGGAAAAATGCGGCATGTTCTTATTCTGTTTCTACACTAATATTTACAAATATTTAAAATGAAAAAAATTTTTTGCCAGCGGAATAATTTTACAATTTTTCTTAAAATCACATTTAAACTAAACTTTAATTTAAGGCCAAATTCAATTCAGATTAAATACATGTATAGAAAAGTTAAGTCGTTTATGCTGATTACTTTTATTTTATTTTATTTTAAAAAGCGTAATTTATCCCAGTGTAATGGGCTATCAATATTTTGTTGGACTACCACACTTAAAAAAGTTTGTAAGTTAAAATAACTGAAAATATTATTTAAAAAGAATGATATTTCATTTAAAAACCGGTCTACTTAATTTTCATTTAAATTAAATGCCACTTGTTATTTATTTTTAAATGTTGATTAATCAACTGACACATCCGTAAGAAACAACTGATATAATCAGTTAAAATAAATGTCAAAAATTTACCTACCAATCCTTAAAAAATAAATGTTTTTACATTTATTTGAAATTAATTCCGTTTTTGTATTTGTTTTTTTTTTAGTATACTAGTACAATACAAAATGTATGTATGCATATGAAGCTATAAACACTTTTTGTGTGAATGTATTTGTGTATGTATTTGTGTTTATGAAGTTCTTGTAATTTGTATTGAAAAATTACGTATATATACAACCAATTTAAATAAAAAAACAAATTGAAATTTTTTGAATATTTTTTTTGAAACAAACAGCAAACAAAATTTAAATTTGTAATAACTGTTACGGACACAAATAAACCACAAGTTTCCGTTTTGTGGGTAAATTTTCATTAAATTTCAAACAAATGAAAAAAATAAATGAAACTGAAAAAAATCGGTAAATGATAGTAAATTATTTCGAATAAATGTATAAAAAAGTTAATATAGATATTTCTTTGAAAAATAAATGTATGTTCCTTTATTTTTAAATGAAACGGAAAACTTTTTATTAAACTACAAACAGTTAACTACATAATATTCTGAGTGCAACAGTGATATCTCCTTACTTTTTGCATTATTTTTCAACATTAAATAATGTGTCTTTACTTGAAAGCTAGAAAGTGTAAAAATTTGGTGTTTAAGAAAGTTAGTGTTTTAAAACGTTACAAATGAAGAGTTTTTATTATTAATATAACATTGGCCATTACTTGGTGATAGGGTCGAATTTCGGTTATACCCCTAGTAGACAGTTTTGGATAATGATGGCGATGGTTTGTGATGCCATCAAGCAGTTGACTAGTTGACTATTCAAAACAGGATGATTATGATTTTTTTTAATTAAAGAATTTACTCTTTAGTAAATCTGCTTACAACAATGTTATTGTTTGATGAAATTATGAAAACAATTTTCAAGACTACAGAAATTTTGGGAGTTTACTGGTTGTCTGATGATAAAACATTTTTTGTTCTATGTAATTTAATTAAATGTAAATTAAAATGCTTTTATGAATACTACAATTGCTTTTTTTTTTGTAAAATTTTACAAATTCATGTGTGGAAATGGTGCAAAAATTATATGTAATTTTATTACTATAAGCTTAACGAAATAAATGAAGTATACTTTAAGGCTGCCTTTTTTCCATTTTACTTAAAATATTATTATCATTGGCAAAAGTTGTTTCCTTAATTCTTTAATTTGCAAATATATTTTTTTTTAAATTCCAGAAAAGTGGAAGTTCTTGATAATCACTGCGATGTGCTAAATAAATGTGGTAAAATGAAAGTACATTCTTGTTTGTTCTTGACTTGAAGAGTGAATATAATTCAAATAAAAGAAATGTTAACATTTTAATTATTTAATTCTCTTATTTATAAGTTAACCATACAAGTTTCGCTATTTTGACGTTTTTACTATGCATATTGCTGAGTTTAAAAAGTCATTTAAATTCATTTATATGAATAAAATCCCTGAAAACAATTTTATATATATGTTTCTTATATTTTTCAAACAAAATTATTCATAACATTTCATATTTTTTATTTTGTATGACTTGTACCAAATTTTACGCCATTTTAAGTTTTCAAAATATTTAATGAAACTCTTCACGTATTATGTTAATGACTGTTTTTTTATTTTTAATTCATTATTTTACTTTTTACATTATTATTTAAAGCATTCATTATAAAAAGTTTGTAATTAGTAAAGTATTTTTTTAAACTTCACAAATTTTAATTAAAAATTAATGTGTGGCTCGAATAAGGGTATAAGCATCAACTTTTCTAAAACGCGTTTTTTTACATAATACGATATTTCAGCCAAAACAATATTCACCTGTGAAGAAATATTGCTAAATCTTTTCATTCATTTATGACCGTGAATTTTTGCGGATCAGGAGACTTATTTAATTAAAACATCGTTAAACACACTGCACGAGTAATTTATATAGTTCAACTACTACCCTTTGAAATTACAAAAAGTTCGTTTGAATATTTAAAGAAATTAAGCATAATAGAATTTTGTCACATTGAAATGCAAAATTCAACCAATTGAACGTACAATATTTCAATAATATTTTCGATATGGGTACAATTAGATCTGAATTATCGAATTGTGTTCCAAAATAATAAAAAATGTTTATTTATAACACGTTTTTTTCTTCTCCTGTAAAGTTATCGAATTGGATTATGTGCCCTTATTCGAGCGAAACATTGAAATTATGAAACCATTAAATGTCGGTTGTCAGAAAAAGGTGACCAAATGTTAAAACTTATATTAATTTTACAACTACATTTACTGATATGTGGCAAGACAGTCTATTGACAATAACGACTAGGGCAAGGAAGTTTATGCATTTATATGCTAAATATGTACAAAAACCCAAAAAATTTGCATTTAAAATTGAAATCTATACATTTTTAACGGTACAATTTTAGTATTTTTTTTTTTATTAATAAAGGCATTTAAAATATCAGATTAGCGTTCTGGCAATGGAACATTAGCAATTATATTTTTTCTTTACTTGGGGGTTACACAAACAAGTTTCGCCTTTCAAATTTTAATACACTTACACTTTTTTACTAATACACTCCTACTTTTTAATATTGATGCGAACTTGCTTTCAATTTCTCTTTCAAGTTGAGTGTCAAAAAAACAGCTGATTACATTTCTTTTGAACTATTTTTCGTTTTTCTTTCTACAAATATTTTGCCGACAAAAGTTTTTTTTTTACAAATATTCAACCGCAATTTAAAATCTTTAATAGCAATATGATAAGTACCATTAATAAAAATTGATGATGACAACTTGAAAAGTAAAATTGCTTTTCATTTGCGTGTAGCCTACGTCACAGCTATAAATTTTAATGAATTTTAACAAGCAATATGTGTTAAAAACTTGATCGTGTGGCTGCAGGGTTACTCCAGTACATGGACAGGGTATGCATTTGTACTAATGTTTGTTTGATATCGATCTAAGACCCACCTAATCAGACTCAGAATCACATCCTGATTTATCGATATCCGTACGTCTGTCCATCTAAACTTTGTAATCACACTACCGGTATGACGAAATTTGATATAAAAGTTTTTATTGGCTCAAGGACGAACCAAATTCATAAAGAATTGGTTCATATTCACAGCTACCTCCTGTTAACAAGTGCTTTATGAAATAAATAAATGACATACAAACCATTCAAAACCGTAGATATTAGGTTGAAATTAGGGTTGGTAATGTTAGATTGGACCATAAATCACGTCTTAAAATTTGGTTTGAAATCGGTCTGAATTAAGAAACTTGCCTGGTTTAAGATTGCTTTTTGCTAGTCAAAGGTTTTCTTAAGAAATCTTGTCTTGATAGAAGTGAGCCGTTCGCAATCCCAAGTACAATGGTGGTTTTTTGAAGTAAAAGCGTGGTCCTATACTCAGCAAAAATTCTAACCTTCACGAGAGCGCACAACCTGCCGACTTTCGGGCTTAAGTTTAGATTCTCTTTTTGGACATAAGTCGGTTGTAGAGAGTATTTAAATTCCTCTATATGGACCTAACCTAAATTCAGGCCTCCCATAGAAAGGTCCTACCTAAATTGGGCTTAAACGGTATAAGTACATACAAATACTATTTAGGTTGTGCATGGTAATTTCCTAAATAAACTTTTTGGACAATTTCGTTATATATTTCATAAGGTCCTGATACCGGTAATGCTTAAATTAGACCTAAATCTTTTTTCGAGTTTTCTGTTATATTTTTTCTTCCTGATAAAAAAATCAAATAAAATATTCATTTATAAATTTGTATGGTAGAACCCTTTTTATAACACCTTAACACAACTTTTTTTTATTTTAATTACACTTTTAATGATTTTTAATATGCAGAGTTTATAATATAAATATTTTTATTAAAATTTTTTTATTAAAAAAAAATTACAATTACGTTATTTACATTACAGTGTCAATAAAAAAACTTGGTTTTATATTTTAATAGATGTATTCATAGATTTTGTTTTAAAATTCTAGATGACATAATTATAAAAAATATAATAAGAACAGATGAAATATAAAAAATAAACGTTGCCTCCGACTTTTTTTTATAAACACCATCTATTTTTCTTAAAAAAAAAATTTTCTCATTAACCATAGAAAAATACTTATTGAGAATAAGAAATAATTTTTCATTTCAAACAACTAAAATTGAACGTAATATTATCAAAGTAAAAGTTGTTTTTTACTGTGAACAAATTATCAACTTTTAATTGCAAAAAATACTAATTAACCTCCTTTAACTATTGTTATCCTTTTTTTTTTTTGCAATTTGCAATATTCTCAGTAAAACTTTTAATATATACAAACCTGATATTGCTTTTAACTTTTACCATTTGCTGTGATTTGTAAAATTTTTTCTGCATTAATCTTTGCTGGAGAATCTGCAGGAAAATGATATCCTTTTTTAAATCACCACAAAGTAACTTACGAAATGCTATTATATTAACAGATATCCTTCAAAAGCATTAAATTCACTTTTTTTCTTTGTTTTTCTTTTTTTATTTTCTATTTAGAATCCTTTTCTTAGCATTTTATAAAATTACAAACCGCTTGGGCTTTTGTTGTTGTTGCCGAAGTAATTTTCTTAAGTAGCTTTTAAACCATTTTTCTTTCTTAAAAACCACTACATTTAATAGTCTGCCTACGCATTATAATATGAAATGAGGGCTACCTACTACGTACTTTACTCAAGCTTTAAGAATAGGAAAGGTCTTAAGGAAACAATAACTAGTTTAGTGTGTTGATGTTAAGTTATACGTACTACTTTATGTATAACGAAATAGCAGTCTTGAAAACCATTAACTTTAAGCATTTATTACATTAGTAATAGAAAATAAATGCGGTTAAATAAGGGGAAGAATTAAAAAAAAAACTCGGATTCTAAATATATTTTCCTTTTGATTGAATAAAGGAAAGAATGCATGAATTCTAAAAATGTAAAAAAGTTTTAATGTAAACTAGAAAAGGTGTTATAACTCTTCTATGGACCAAAATTTCGGAGCATAAAAAAATTTTTGTAGTAAAACTTGGAATTCATCATTTTAAGCAAGACTTACAAACGAAACGCATTTTAAAAATTTATCTTCTAGCTATCTTTAATAAACTTCATTAATTAGATTATCATCTTAGCTGAATAAATCAACGTGAATTATTTCTTTATGTAGGCTTTTTAAATTAAATTGCGAGTTAAAAAGAGATATTTACAATTAAAAATACTGATAAAGGTCGTAGCTGACTGGAAAATGCATTTCACCCGGCTAATATCTACATCTACAATATTCTCAATGATTACAAAAATTATATTTTTTCATTTAGAAAAAATTTTTTCTTAGATTCAAAGGACTTCAGAGATTCTAAGGAATATTTAAAAAAAAATCTTAAAAAAAGTCCTTAGAATTTAAAAATTTGTTTGAAGTATTTTTCTTTAAAAAGTCCATGGAATAAAAAAAGTTTTCTTGAAAAAGTCCTTAATATAAAAGTTTTTCTTTAGGAAAAATATTTCTTAAAAAAGATATTCTTAAATCTAAAGGACTTTTTCATAGTTTCGAATCATAATATAATTATAGGGACTATAATATGGTTAAATTATGGTTATTTTATTATCATAATATGATTCTATATTATAGTACGACTATGGTTGACACAATAAAAATACCAAAAATTTATCGTTCATTTACCTCAAGACTGTCATAAGTCAAAAAAAAGTGATATTTGAGTTAATGCTCCAGGGTCACACCATAATCTAAAACAGGGGTGCCCAAAAGTTCCTTATGGAAGAGCAAACACCAATACATTTAAAGAATAACTAATTTTTATTCAATATTTTTTATTGTAAAAACCCAATACATACAAAGAAAAAACAAAAAAAATATTTCATATCATACGTTAAACAAAAACAAAACCTACATTGATGATCGCTGTCGTCAATGTTTACCAGGAAAGCATACGAAAGTGTTGTTGCTTTGCACTTGTGTGTATACAGTGAAGAACGACAAAAAAAAATAATTTTCCCACTTATCTCCACACATGTGCTTCATCTCGTAAACTCTATTATTACAACGTCTTGTTTCCCTTGTAATTGGAAAATAGCTAGAGTTGTTCCTATTAAGAAGGAGGGCCAATCCAGTGAATTTGATAATTTACGTCCTATCTCGGTACTTTCGGTGCTTTCTAAAGTGGTCGAGCATATTCTGAAAGAACAAATGATTGAGCACCTTGATCTTATGTCACTTATTCATCCGTCTCAATCAGGGTTTCGACGTGGATATAGCACAACCACACTACTGGTGGCTTTGACTGATTGCATTAGACAATTATTGGATGACCATAAGAATGTGGTATTACTTTCGATGGATTTATCCAAAGCCTTTGATAAAGTTATTCACTCTAGATTAATATTTAAATTGTTTAATAAGTTTAAATTTTCCTCTCGGGCCTGTGAATTAATCAAATCATACCTTTTTGGTAGGTACCAATATGTATCTATTGGTACTTCTATTTCCGGTACTCGACGAATCACTAGTGGTGTCCCGCAGGGATCTGTTATTGGCCCACTTTTGTTTATGATTTATTTGAATGACCTCTTACAAGCCTTTTATGGTGTTTCTTGTATGCCTTATGTTTATGCTGATGATGTACAATTTGTTTGTTATTCGGATTCTGAGTTTGTGGATGTGTTGGAGGAGGGTGTCAATTTTACAATCCGTGAGGTTATGGGTTGGGCATCTGATAATGGATTTTGTGTTAATCCTGTTAAGACAAAGTTTATGGGGTTTGGATTTAATACGAATGACATGTGTGTTACAATTGATGGCATTCCTGTTGAGTTTGTTAACAAAATGAAATGCTTAGGTTTGATCTTGGATAATCATTTAAATTTTTCCCCACATATTAATTTTGTATCTTCTAGGGTATCCTTTCTTTTAAAAAGGTTATATTCATTAAATATTTATCTACCTTGCTCAGTAAAAAGACGTGTTGCCTCAGCTGTCTTGATGCCCCATATTTTGTACGGCATTGAAATTTTTTCGAGTACTGGTTGTCTGACATTGAGGAAATATCACCTTGTTTTTAACAGAATTATTCGTTATATTTTTAATTTGAAAATGAGAGATCATGTATCTCTACATTCATTTAATTTTTTGGGTTCGTCTTTTGAGAATTTTATTAGCATTAGACTATTATTGCTTTTTTATAAATCCATTTTTAATTGTTGCCCTGCTTATTTAGTTGATAAATTTCATTTTACTCGTTCGAGCAGAAATCCACAGATAATTCCACCTGTAAGACATTTGAGTATTTTTGTAAAATCGTTTCAGATCCGGGTTTCAAGAATTTGGAATGCCTTACCACGAGATTTAAGAAAATTTAATTATTCTTTACTTGATTTCAAGTCCAGGGTAAAAGAATTTGCGAAACTGCATGTGTTGGAGGCTTTTTAATATATAAAATTTTTTTTTTTTTAAGTACGAAATATGGAAGGAAAAATGTTGGAAATTTATTTATTTATTATTTGCATTCATTATGATTTTGTTTTATTTTTTTAAATTTTTAATTTTTAATCTTATAATTTTTAATTTTTCTTTTAATTTTTATTCTAAAAATTTTTTTAAATGTGATCTCATATATGTATATATTATTATCTGGATATTTATTTATTGAATTATTAAGCTCTACTTTTTTCTAGAAGTTTGTTATTAAGATAGTAGCTTTAATTAACCACATAAGGCCCTAATGGCTCGGTTATGTAAATGAAGATTTAAATAAAAAAAAAAAAAAAAACAAAAAAAAAACTAACAAGGCAAAATTGTTTGTGTATTTCGTATTGCTATAGCTGAGTGCTCTATGTGTATTAAAACACACTGCCTATAGCTAAGAGCATTTAAAAAAACAAATGAGCATAAAGAGTATAGGCCTTGGACACCCTTGATATAAAACATATCAAAAAATGATATTGATATCTCTTTCTCTCATTGAGTGGCTACCAAAAGTGTTTTGTACTTTACGCATTAGTTAGGCTAAATTGAAAATTTTAAACGCGTTTTCGGCAAAATCGATGTTTTTAAATTATGGAAGTCTTGAAGTAAATGAGCGATATGATTGTCCCACGTATGTAGAAATTTGTTAGTTGAATTTAAAACATTTTGTTTTAGTAAAATATGGGCAACGTTCGGAAACTACAAACTGAAGAAACTAAAAATCGGTTAAATTAACTCGTAATTTTGAGTATATTCAAAAACTAATGATATTTAGTAGTATTTTAGATCTTATAATCATATTATTTTTATAATTTCTTTAATGTAAAGAAACATGAAAATTTTATTAGTGAATTATCAAAATATTGATTTCTTGAACTTTATTAAAAATAAGTTTTTTTTTTATTTACAGGCAACCCTTATTATCTTCCCGATTTTGCACGACTAATTCAATGGATGTTTAAGGTATTTTTGGTTAAAATTAGATTAAGTTTTTGCAACGATATATATAGATAAAATATGAAGAAATATTCAAAATGATAAACTTCAATAGGTGAATCAGCCTGGGAGAAGTAGATGATGTTATAATAGACCAAAAAAGCGTTAGCCATTAGTGCTAGAAATTCGATTACTTTTCAATATTCGATACTACTACATTTTTTTTTCATTTAGATACTAAATACTTTTTACATATTTTTTTTTAATTAAAAAAAAAAAACGCGCGTTTTAAAATTATTTTTTTAATTCTTCGACACTTGATACCCTCTATTCATCGTGCAGCCACGTTTTGGGCTGCACGTAGTTCAAAAATTGTGAATTCTTTTCATTATTTATTGACGAATTAAATGTGATATTTCATTTGCTTTTATACATATCTGGTCCTACTTCTCCCTTAGGATTCTGGAAAGTTAGTCGCAAAATATTTTTAATTCAAGATACATTTTTTGTAGTATAACTATCCACAGTAGAACGGTAACGGGGTATCATAATTTTTTGGTTTAACCAAAATATAAAATAATATGTCTCTTTACCTTCTGCATTAATTAAAACGTCAAATATAGTTGTTTCAAATGAAGTTTTCAATAATATGGTTCAGATAAACGATTTGTTGTCCCAACCGAATTGGCTTTTGAAATTTTGTTTATATTCTTATCTTTTATATGTCGTTATTAAAAATTAAATCTAATTCTATTAGTAATTAATATGGTTTAAGGTAAAATTTTTATCATTTCACACTTTCCACCACTATTCCCTAATCTTTCTGAGTTGTGGGTCTGTCTTTTTTTTTATCTCCTGACCCAGGGGAAATGCGTCATGGAATAATATTGTGAAGAAGTACCTAAAAATATTGAATATGTTTTGTGACTTTCAGCTCCATATAAAATTATCTTTCATTTGAGTTGGAAAATCTTCAAGGGTGTTTTAAGGAATCCCGTTAGTTTCTTGAAAAGTGCGTTTTTGGAATTTTTCTTAAAGCTCTGAAATTTGCTAAAATGTTTGGACTTATTAAAACTACACTCAAGTCATTTCAATAAATAAATTGGGGGGTTGAACTTGCAAATCTATTCAACAGATTCAGAAGATACGAAGTATTTTGGCCTCCTAAGTACGAATTTAAAGTCAAAAAAGCTCTGTCAAAGCAATCCTGAAATCTTAGTACCCAATATAATATAACAACTTTTCTTTTTTAAAAGAAAATTTTAACTAATGTCCGTATTTTTGTATATTTTGTTTATTGAATGACTAGTAGAAAAAGTAAAAAAAAATTATATTTCTTTGTAGAGCGCCCCGGTAGGCTAGTTGGTAGCGTGCTAGCTTATCAGTGCAGCGGTCGTGGATTCGATTCCCACCAGAGGCTCTAGTCTGTTTTCGCTACAACGAGCTCGGTTAGGGTATTAGGATATCATTTGTAATTATATGATTAATATAAAATAAATAAATAAATAACCCAGCAAAACTTTGGTAATGGGTACGATATTCTCATGCGTTACCTTGTAATGGTAGCTCGTTACCTTTTTCATAATTTGCAAGCATAAAGTAATAAGTTACTCATTATTGATTTCGTAATATGTGATTTATAAATGTAAAGTAATAACGGAAATATTTTTGAAAATCTATTTTTAGATACATTTCTTTGTGTTTTTTTGATAACACTAGAGAAAAAACGAAGCGCAACAATTCATTTAAGTTTAAAGCAATCAAATACTATATGCGTCGATAGCTTAGTAGGTAGAGTTCTTGGCTGGCAACCAGATTTCCCTGGTTCGATTCCCATCTTGACCACATTATTTTTAATTACATTATTTTTAATTATTTTAAATAAAATATTTGTAATAATTTTTTTTTAATAAAAGTTCCTCTTTTTAAAAAATCTATTTTTAGACACATTACTTTTTCCATTTTCGTAACCATATAAGTAACCCCTTACATTATTACCTCTAAAGTACTGGGTACATACATTACTTTGAGGCTCATCGCCTATATAATTCATCAATGATGTAAGGTGTAAAGTAATCCATCGGCCCCTATGGCTATACATTACTTTACCCATTATTGGGTAATGTGTGGTTTTGCTGGGAAATAAATATTTCTTTGTAATTTAACCATTAATTCTATTAAAAACAACTTTACGGATTTACTTTTAATATAACTATTGAAGATGTACTGTTAAAATGTATTCTATATTTTTGGGGTCGGAAATACATAACATGCATTTGCATGAAATTCCTTGATCTACTAATGACAAACGAAATTTTTGCCAACTGCTACCGATACATATTTTTTGTAATGACAGAAGTTCAGTTTTTATAATTTTATTTTAATTTGTAGAAACATTCTTTTTTTTCTAAAAAATTCTTCATTAATAACAAATCCTTTAAATAAGTTTCGAATTTGGAATCAGTATTGAAAAAACAGGGTTATTCTTGTATGTTCCTGTATATTAAATTTATCTGAAAACAATTTCACCACAATTTCGAACGTTTGCAAAACATATTGTTTAATATTAAATATTCACAGAAACATGAATCAGAGCTTTATAAGGTAAATTATCTTTTTTCGTTGTCTCTTTAATCTTAAACAATTATGTTATCTAATAATTGCATTTTTGTTCTTTATAAAAAATAAAATTTATATAAAATAGTATATTTTTTAAGTTTTTATAGTTAAGAAACCTACAAAAAAAGTCCTTGTTTAAATGAACAGTTTAAAAGTTTTGTATAAAAACAAAAATATTAATTTCATAATACAAATTTTTTTTAATAAACTCACAATTATTAATAGCAACCATTTTGAGTAAAAGTTTTTTATCTAAATTTTTAAGGCACTGCAGTATTTCTTAATTAATTAATTTATTTTTAATTATCAAAAGTCCTTTGAACACTTTTGCAGTTATTTGTTAAAAAAATTTCTAAAAATGCACAAACTTGTTAAGTAAATTTTATTAATAATTGGAATTTTCCAATTTTCCAAAACTTGCTGCACAAACGGTAACCACGCGACTGTTGCAATTGAACTGATGGTTCTAAACAGCAAAATTTAACATGAACACAATAACGATGTGTATGATGACGACATAACGTCTATAGAGACGTAAGAGTAGGAAAAAGGATTTCGAATAAAAAAATATACCAACAAAAACAAGTTAAATATTAATACATTGCATATTTTTTGGCTTGTTTTTTCAGTTTTTTTTTTTTGAACTCCTGACCGATGGCATGTTTTGTTGCCAACTATATGAGAATGTTAAGTGTTGTTATATCAATTTGGAAAATTTTTGTTTTTTGTTTTAATGAAAAAGTTGTTGGTTTTTTGTGCTTTAAGTAAAATATAAAATTACCATTTATATGGTAAAATAATAAAGTTCTTGTTGCTCTTTTTTTTTACCACTTTTTTTAACACAACGAACGAACGTGTATTGTTAAATGTGCTTCAGAGTTTTAAATGAATTTATTACTTAATTTGATTTCAATTTTTAGTTTGGTATAATGTAAAGTTATGTAGTCAAGTGGCGCCCAAGCAAGGACCAATATTGCAATGCTCACCTAAAAAAGTAATGCAAAAACATTTTGTATAAAAACTCGTGGCGCCCAAGCAGGGACCTAATGATCACATAAATATCACTGCAAATATAATTAATATCTTTTAGTACTAAACCACATAAGTCCGATGGACAATCATAACTTTGGTTAAGCAATAAACTTTGATTATATTAAAAGAATTTCGGGATTATTTAACAAAACTATAAATGTAAAAAAAAAACTTCTTTTAAAAATCTAATGAAATTCTCACCATTTCTGTTATGTTTAATCATGCATATAGTTTAACTTGCTGTTGGTCGGGTTTATCATTCAACCGTACATTTGTTTCCAGGACAATTAGTAAATTTGTTTAGTTTTCATCAGAAAAAGTCCATAGAGAAAAAAGAGAAAACAAAAAGTTTGTCTATTTGTGTGTTATCAGGGTGAGGCCACACATGTCTAGATAATTGTCTTTACAAACAAAAAAACGTGTATGAAATTGCTGTTATTTACGTGAAATAAAGTTTTCCTATTCATATGGTATTAGCTTATGAAGGCTGATGAATATACTTGAAATATAACGAACATATTGTACTAGTACATTTTCAACAGAAAAGGGAAATTAAAATCAGAAAAATAACAATATAGCAAGTAAACATTTTTGTAAAGAAGGCGAGGAATTACATACTTACCAAGGAAAGTACTCTACGAAACACTGACATGTCGAAACGTTTTGCAGATTTGATTCCTATTTTATTAATTTGAGGATTAAATCCCCAAAAAATTCAATCATAGCCCCTAATTTAAAATGGCTTTAGTCATAATCCAAAGCTGCAAATGGACATATTTCCCATTGCTAGGAAAGTTCCAATCCTAGTTAAACTTTTCTGCGTAGCAGGTATGCGATCGGTCACAAGTTTTTTTTACGTATGTCAAAAGCCGACATCACTCTTAAGAAGAATACCCGATCCCTTTGATCTTCATTGAATGGGGAAATGTGATAGAGAGAAAAGTATCCCCTTTTTCAATATACATATAACAAAATTATATTAAACTGAAGTGGTAATCCTGGGTCCAAGACATGTACAATATGTTTCTCCCTCCCAAAACCAAACAGATACATACCTCAACGTATAAAAAAGTTGTTGTTTTCAATATTATTTTTTGTCAAATTTAACACGTTAATGCTAATAAAGAAATTCTTCCTACTAACTAGTTTATGCATTGATTTCTTAGGAAAGGGAATAGAGGAGAAATGAAAGGTAGTGAAAGATAAGGGCTTCAAATATGACAACACTGTAATTGCGCAAGTTGATGAAGATGAGTTGGTGAACTTGTTAAAGCTTTTCAGTTTGTATCCCTGTTTTGTTATTTTACTTCTGGGGCATTAAGTGCTGAGGATCGAACCCCGCAACCCTTTGGATAACAGCCCAACGCACTAAACATTACACCACAACGCCTTAGTCTTACGAAACTTTTACTTTCTCGAGTATAAATAAATGTGGTTTTCATAAATTTTCATAAATTTCAGACATGTTTTCATAAAAAATGGGTTGATTTTTTTCCCCACTTTAACCAGTCATGAGTCAACACAATCAGGGGGTAAATGTATGCGAACTAGATTTAAGAATGCAGGTTTAAAAATGGGCATATTTAAGCGCTACAAATTTCATCAAAATATCATTTTATTTTGGACCTATACAGTGAATATTAGATGGATCTAAGAAAGTAAATTACATTTTAAGAGTTTCGACCACAACCAAAATTAGTAAACCACTTGGTTTGATTTTAAGCAAAAAATAATGTTTAATGAGCACTCGAAATTCACTATTTTCCATTTTTAAAAAAACCACGAGGTTGTATGTTTTGAACAGCTGTTAAACGCAAAGCAAATGACGGAACTTGCTCAAAATTTGACAGTAGTCTATTAACAGGTGGTACTTGAGTGTTGCATTTCATATAACTACGAGGGAAGTTCGAAAACTCACAGACTTATTGATTCGCCCTCGTAAATAAAACGTATTTCAAAAAACATTCCAATTGTGCATGAAAATTACTTAAAAAATCTAAAAAAAAGTTTTGAACAATTTGGAAAATTATTTATGCTTTGGAAGCAAGGAGTTATTTATAAATATGGAAATCACTACTTTTTTAAGATGAAAACGTGAAATCTTTTAACAAGTGAATAACAACAAGTGGAACTAAGGAAACAATGATAGAAGTGATATTCAAAGACTCACCGCCACTTCTTTTTGCTGGGTTCATATTGTAGTTTTGTTGTTAAGAGGAAGATCCAAAAAACATCCACAAATTTGAATAAAGATTCAGCCGTTTAATTTAAAAATATGTTGTACAATAATTTAATGCAATTTTATGTTAATTTATTACACATATTTTTTTTTTTTTTTGAGTACCACTAGTCATTTACGAATTTATCCACTTTTTCCGGAATATTTCATATTAAAATATTTATTGTTGCTATCTTTGGATATCTTTTTGTGGACTTCATATTTTGTTAAATTTGAGCCCAATATCTCTCCACAGGCCTTCCTGCCTACAAAAAGTACATCGTTTTTGAATACCACTCGCGAGCAGTATTCCTATATTAGCATGATGCTAAATCTCTCCAAAAGTATGTGGAGACAACAGACTGGCTCCTTTTCCACAACTGCAAATTGCTTGGCACAAGAGGAATTTTTGGAGAATTTTGTTTGCTTTTTGGTCTTTCAGATTTTCTCAAAGTCAGTTATTACATATTTTTTTTTTATAAAATTTAATTTTAACTTTCCTATTTGGAACTTTTTAAACTTTCATGGCTTCATTGACTTTTACTTTTCGTATAAAGATATAGAAACATTGGGCTAATCCAGCAGCTTTTGTCAAAATGTAGTCGGTGCTCTTCTAAAGAGATTCTTAACTTAACAAGATTAACAATATTCTACGGACCTTTGTTCTTTCCCATCTATGTCCTCTTCTAGTGGTTAAGTCCTCTTTGTATCGTTTAATTGCCTTGGAAATAGTATTACGGTGTACTTTATGCTGATTTGATATTCTTGGATAGAGCCAAAATGATTGTTTTTGCTCGCACCTTTTTTTTTTTGCTAAATTACAACAAATTTTATATCTGAAATATTTTTAGAAGGTATCGTGGTTTAAAATAAATTATTCAATGTGCCTAAACGAAGTTACTGGCGGAAATGTGTATCGGTTTCTTTTGATCTCACTTCTTATTTATAATGTAAATGTTATTTAGCACCATTAATCATACCTCCTCTTATCGCATGGTCGGGCTTGACCAACTATTTATATAATGCGACATTATGTTTTTATTCTTTAGAGCCGAAAATTCATACCCGAAATTTATGGCTATTTAGGATAGCCCTTGTTGAGTTCAAATGAACAAAACTCAGAGTGTATTGAATCAAAAAGATTATATTCCGAACATTTGATCAAAATCGAACAACGTCTCACATTTCCAGAGGAAAAAAGTTATTTTTGGATTTTCTTAGGTTTTTATGAATATTTATCGAAAAATATATTCCGAACATTTGATCAAAATCGGACAACGTCTCTCAATTCCAGAGGACAAAAGTTAATTTTTGGATATTCTTGGGTTTTCATAAATATTTATCGAAAGATTTTGTGAGTTTTAACAGATCGTAACAAAAATTGACTTAACTGTCTTGCGAATTCTAAAATTTAAATTAAAATTAATTTTTGTGAGGGACCCAAATGCTATCTAAAGGTTTTTTTACAATTTTTTTTCTTGAATGGTGTAAATTCGCAAAGAATGAAATAGAACAAATTTATCGAATTGAACTCAAAAAACCTTGTTATATGTTGGCAGAAACTAAAAAAAAAAAATATACCTACATATAGTCATACAAGATATGCATGTTTATGCTTGTTGTCATTGACTACCAAACAGACGCCAATGGAAAAAAGGATATTGCAGAAATACCGAATAAAAAGTAGACGAAAAAACAGCTGGATAAAGTTGTTGCTATTGCAGCTGATGATTCATTAGAAAAATTCAATATCAACAGTATATAACGGTTTAATGCAGACATTTTTTTTGTTACAAACATATATACTTACATTATAGAAATACCGTTATTATAAATTTGTACTTAAACAAATTAAATGTTTAAAAACACTTACCTAAAATGAGAAAGAAAAAGAGAAAATCGATGATTAATTATTTGCACTCAAGTGGTTATTAAACATTTTAAAAACAATTATAAAACAAATATATATGCATAATAAACACTTTATAATTAGTTTAAAAAAAACTTTTTGATTTGAAAAATGAAAGAGATTAAATTTAAATTGAAAAAAATTAACAAATGTGGCGCCATCATAAAAATATAAATGATTTCCTGTTTTTATTTTTAACAATATTTGTAGACAAAATGACGACAAAAGTGCAAAGAGGAAACTTTTAAAAATCATTTCCTTGAACAAATTTTGCTACATTTTAACAAAATTAGGTTGAGTTGTTTTAAAAACATTTTTTTTTATATACAATTTTTGTAATTGCCAGAAAAAACGCAAGAAAATCAATAATGAGTGCATTAGCCTTTTATTTGCTTAAAATGCCCCTAGAAGGTATGCTTTGAAATTTGTGTATGTACTTAAATCCATATAAATACATTATAACCAAGGTAATACATTTTATATACATATAGAAAAAAAGTGCATATAAGCCTCGACCCAAACAGTCAAACAAGTCTTAGTAAAAAGTTTTATATCATAAAAAGCCCTAAGAAAAAGACAAGGAACTTTTTGTTGTTGTTGTTGTAAATACAATATATGCAACTATACCATAAACTATAGAAGACACCTATAAGTATGCTTCATTTCTTGCATGCTAATGCTAAATGGAGAAGAAAAAAACAACATTGTAGCATAAAGGAAAGGAGCAAAAAGTAAAAAAAAAAATACTTAATATATAATACATTCAAGTAACATTCTTATATAATTTTGTGTATTTATTCAAGTACATAGATAAACTAACTGTATATAACATACCGGCACTTTTCTTTTGTTAGTAACCATGCGCCACTATACTGCGGCAAAAAAACAGAACTCTAGAAAATCTAAAAATTGTTGTCACGAACATGTGTTTGTTAACAAAATATATATACATTTCCAACTTAACAGAGCATATAGCATAGTATGTTTAAAATACTACATACTAGTAAAGTAGTTTAAAAACAAATGTTCATTTTTTTTCAAAAAATTAAAAAAAAAAACTGTCAGTGTAGTTGCAATATGTATAGTTTGAAAAAACTTCCAAATATATAACTTGACTTAATGGAGAAGAATAATTTTTCTTACTTTATAATTTTTCTATATAAGTTTTGACAGCAATTGATGATTCATTTTACAAAACAAATCGAATTAAAAACGAAAAAAGGAATTATAAAATATCATTTTAAAAATATTTAATAAAAAGTATAATTAGGTGAATAACCCTACTTTTAGAATTATTTTAGAGACCAGCACCCCGTTCTTGTATATGATGCGCGAAGTTTTCGCATTGGGCAATGCATGTGTAGTAATTTTCAAAAATTCCATCTGAAAAAGGAGCCTACATGGAAAATTTTAACTTTAGAGTTCAAGCGGTTTTGGCAGACCGTCAAGGCGGAGAATACCACCTTTTTGCCCGTCCCCGTAGCATTTTCCTAAAATTCCATCTTAGCTAATGCCTACACCGGAGGAGGAACCTTCATACCAAATTTCAACTTCAACAGGGGGATTTTTCGCCCTTTGAAAACTAATTTTACTTTATCTATAAGTTAGCCCCTACTCCAGGGAACATATGTTTAGAATTTTAGGTTGTAGCTAAAGATAAATGTTATGGAGAAGAATTTTTCCCTTTTTGTGCCCTTCCTCGTAAGATTTTCCAAAAATTCCGTCTTAGCTGATGTCCACCGGAGAAGGAAACTTTATCCTTAATTTCAACTTCCTACATCCAGCGGTTTGGACAGGCCGTTAAGAGGTAGACTTTTCGCCCTTTAAACCCCAAGTTTTACCTCGTCTTATCGAAACTTCTAAAATATACATTATCAGTGATTAGGCTCATACATTAGGAAACGCGTAGTTTAAATTTCAGGTGTCTAGCCATAAGAGGATTTTCCAAAATTCCTGTCTGTCTGGGCGATGCTGAGTTACTCAGTCAGCAATGTTATTCTTTTACACATACGTGTAAGTCGACTTACAGAAAGCTTTATTTCAAAGACATTTTGATATTAACATTTGTGATCATGTATTGCTTATACTCGTATTACAAAACACTGTTCGAAAATGCAAATTAAGTTATTTTTGAAAGCTTTTTGTAAATAAAAATTGTTTGCTGGGACCTTAACTATCATCCTTATGCAACGCATAAAAGTATGCATGATTATTGGCCCACTTCCGATTTATGAAACGTTATTTAAAAACACAGCAATAGCAAAAACGGAATTGGTTGTAAATTTTAAATTAAAAAAACTTATAATTAAAATTAAATGAAGGGGGAAAAATAACAGAAACAAGATGTTTATTAAGCAATGTTGACATGACTTTTTTCATTGCGTGCCAAAAAAAAAAAAATATTTTATTCATGTTAAAATAGTCAATCGGGGTTAAATCCGGTGAATAGGACATATGAAGGAGCAATTCATAAATTTTTGACATTTTCCATTGTCTCCTCAATTCTTAAATAAAATCATGCGGTTGTCTGCTATCAATGGCTGTCAAACACAAACTTTATGACGCAGCATGTTAAAATTTTTGAAAAATGTCAACTGCCAGAAGCCTGTTGACAGTAGTAGTGTTGCTCCTTTAGTTAAGAGGCGTGAAATTAAAAAAGTCACAGACTTATTGACCCGCTCTCGTATTTAAAAAAGTAGCATGCCAGCGAAAATCCGTTCGTGTGCTGCAACAAAATTGCGTGACAGCCCTGTATAAAGAAAAAGATACTGATTTTCTATTTTTAAATTATAGTATATTTAACCAAAATGTGTTTTATATGTTGGTAGTAAAGGGTGGTTAAATTTTAAAGGCCGATGTTGATTTTGAATAAAACACAAATTATTTAGGAAATTATTGTTATTTCTTTTTATTATGATAATATGGTATGGTTCAATTATGTATGGAACAAACTATCGGCCAAATGGCCGCCGCGACCTCGGCGGCATACCGATGGTCCAAATTTTCGATGACGCTGAGGCATAATTGAGGTTCTATGCCGTTTATGTGCCGAATTATCTCATCCTTTAGCTCTTGAATTGTTGCTGGCTTATCAACATACACATTTTCTTTCAAAATAACCCCAAAGAAAGAAGTCCAACGGTGTCAAATCACATGATTTTGGCGGCCAATTGACATCGCCACCACGTGAGATAACACGGCCATTAAATTTGTCGCGCAAAAGAGCCATTGTTTCGTTAGCTGTGTGGCAAGTGGCACCGTCCTGTTGAAACCACATATCGTCCAGGGTCATATCCTCAATTCCTGTCCGCAATAAGTTCGTTATCATTTCGCGATAGCGAACACCATTCACGGTAAATGCTTGGCCGACCTCATGACATACTATCGCGAACAACAGCAATGTTTTCCGCAAAACGAACTGGGCGAACATGCACAGGTGTTTTCACAGACCCGGTTTGCTGAAATTTGCCCAAATTCTGCCGATTGTGGACACATTTGGTCAATTATGCTGACCAAAAAAAATCACGAAGTGCACGAAATGCATTTTGATTTGAACGCCCATTTGCATAATAAGCCTGAATATCTTTCCATGGTTCAAATTGAGTTAGTCTGAAAATGAGAAATGTCAAATGAAATGCAGAAAAAACTTGACGTTTAGGTGTGGTTCACATCCACCCTTTATATAAAACCTTAAAAATGCAAGGACCTTTTTTAACTCAAAACAATTTTGTTTATATCAACACTTTTTAAACCCCCTTTTAATTACATATTAAGTTAGCAAGTTTTTTTTTTTTTGGCAAAATAAATTACTTTTCGATAAAGACAACAAAATAGTGTCTATTTAAGCGTAAATTATAATTACGGTAAACAATTTTTTGTTGCCAAACCCAAAACACACCCTCGTCCATCTAATGAATCAAAAACCCTTTTTTTATCTATAGACATTTTATACTTTAATTAGGTGTCGATATGTTTTAGTTTTTCTTTTTCAAATATCCTAAACAATTTGTATAGTTAATAAGAATTTTTATCTTTTGGCTTTTGTCATTGATTTTTTTTTTTAATTCCAGCCGGATGGTCATTATAAGGACAAGGAAGTTTATGCAATACAAATCGTGTTTAATATACATAACGTTCAATATTATGAATTATTTTTTTAAAACTTTATCCTGTTGGGTAGATATTTATATGCCTACTTAACAAACAGATGATTTTTGATTTTGGAGCAACACGCAGAGAAAAAACATGGTTGCAATATGATCACTGCTACTATATTGTGATTGCTGCAATCGGGTGTGGTTGTCACAGCCAAGTTATTGGTTTTCTAACCATCAACATGGTCGCTACCATCATTATTTAGCAAATATTTTACTATTTTATGATTGGCACCTTCTATTTTATAACATGATTGGCTGTAACCATACTGTGGTAACAAAAATTCTGACGATAAAATGCTGACAACAATCAATAAATAATCATACATCAAATAAAACATGACTTTGACATTAACAGTCGTAATATTGTCTTGTTTTCGTAAAAACCAAAATTTTATCAGTTCAGTCATTTTGTTTTTACTACAAAATGTCTTAAAAAACAATCATATATTGTTTACTAAAACTGGACAAATATCAGATGGGTAGAAAATACCTTTCATATGGCATTGAATCATTTCATCAATTGACTCATTTCGATCCAGTTAATTTTTTTAGCTTAGACGATTTTTTTTAAGGGGGTTTTCGAAAATTCCTTATACATAAAATATTATTTACACTAATCAATTCATTGTCAAAACGATTCTATATAAAGATTTTATATCTTTTAATTCTTTTTAATAAAAACAATTAGAAATTTTTTTTTACCCTTTGGGGTCTCAAAGGATTAAAAAAAGGCACGAAAAAAAAATATACTTTTTGACTTAACATTAAAATATCTCGAAAAATAATTTAGTCTCTGTGAAAAATAATTTTGTAAAGAATCTGAAAAAAATAATTTTATAGAAATTGACCAACTAGTTTTGAAAATATTTGCATTTTTCTGATGAAACATCAAAGCTCTGTGTCTGGGTCTCAAAGGGTAAAAAAATATTTTTCTAAATTCGTTTCTTGTAAAAAGTTCTCAAAATATTAGTAACATATTTTTTATAAGAAAAGGTCTGTAGAACCTAAGATTTTTTTGTACGAAAAGGTTTCTTATATAAAATAATAGATATTTAGAAATTTATCTGATAAAAACATTTTACTTAAACTAAAACTTTCAGATTCTCCAAACTGTTTCCAAATATTCCAAAAAAAAACTTAGATTCTAAGGCTTTTCTTTGAAAGAAAAATTCATATATTCTGAAGACTTTTCAACATGAAAAATACTTAGATTATAAGGACATTTTCTAAAAAAAAATTTAAAAATGTCGTTAGAATATAAGATTTTTTTTATTAAAAAAAGTCATTTAAAATTGAAAGAAAAGTTCTCAGAATCTTTGAATTTTTCCTTAACAATTTTTCTTCAAAAATATCAAATTTTTTTTTAGGAAAAACATTTCTAAAGGAAATATTCCTTAATTTAAAGAGCTTTTTCATAGTTTCTAAGAACTTTTCCCTTAAGAAATTTTCTTAGATTAGGGATCATATAATGATAATCCAGGAATCATAATATAGTTATGAGGGACAATAGTATGATAAGATTTTGAGTAAACTATGATTACATGCGATCATATTATGATAAATTCAATATCAACATGTAATTTTTGAATCATAATATAACTGTAGGGACCATATTATGTTAAAAATATGATTATTTTATTAATTTAATATTATTGTTCGACTATGGTTGGCACAACCATAAATCCAAAAATATATGATGCTCTTCGAATATGATTGCCCCAAACAAGTTTTTTCTTTGCGTGAACACTGAAATTTTCAAATATTGAATTTATTGACAAAATTTGCATGAAAATGTGCATTTAGCAATTAACAAAATATCCCATATAGCAAAATATGCATTAAAAAATCGATGTCACTTTGATATTTAGTTTATGTTTTCCATTGCCCTAGTCATTATTGTATCTGTGATAATCACTTTTTAAAATGATATCGTACTTTTTTACAATGCACATTACTGCTGAGTTGTTTTATTTGGTTCAGTTTTTTGCTTATTAACAATACTTAATGTTGATGTCGGCTTTGTAGCGAATGGGTTTTATTAGGTTTTATGAATTTGATAAAGAAAAGCAGACAGCAAAAAAAATCAATAAACAACATGACAGTTTGAAAAATGCTGAAAATAATAGCCTGAGTAATAAATAAGATATAGAGAAAATGTTAAATCATATTAAATTGATTTATAATTAAAAAAATAAAGAAACTTAATTTTCTTTTTCCTCACAAAAGGATTTCAATAAAATGTATTAAAAAAAATTATTTATAGATGTTAAATATAAAACAAGTTATATACAAAAATGTATTAAAAATTCTATATAAAGTGGCGCATAATCATGGTTAAAATAAAGTATAATTTAGGAGTTCTAAATTCTACTTTTCTACTATTTTAGGCCTACTATAGAGAAGAAGAGTATTCTTTAATCGTTAAAGTCTGCTTTTAAGTTAAAACTACCCAGCAAAAATAATTGAAAGTAATTCTTAAGGAATTAATTTTTCATTAATTCCAAAGTATCGTTTAGTTCTAATTTTCCTCTTCTAAGGCTGTTCTTTTTCACAACTTCAAAAAATGCGATTTTTCAATTAAATTTAACACTTTTCGTATCTATGACGGGTAACTCATTTAAAAAATATCCAAAGTTAAACATTAATCATAGATATTTCTATATAAATTTGACATTTATAAATATGCTTTAAGTTTAAGTGATTTGTTTCAATCTTTAAATTCTTAAAATCGTAATTATTACTGATACAAAAAATAAATAATTTATTTTAGAAAGAATTTCGAATAAAGTAATTTAATAAATAAGGCCAGTTTACTGAATATCTCGTTATAATTTAACCAACAGTCAAACTCAAACTTTATATGGGAAACAATAACAAATGTATCAGTTAAATTTCAAAGTAGAAGCTAACGGAAGTTTGTGAAAATGAGGCTAAGACCCGATTAGTGATGTCCTGTTTTAATATAAATTACAAAAACAAAATTTATTTGGGAACATTAAAAGATCTCGTTTTGCACTAAACCATAATAAAAAAAATAATACTACCTCCCTTATCACTCATATGTAAAAATAATTGGTACTAATCCAAATTTTCACAACATGGTTTTGCTTCGTTGGATGGTTTTATCCAATTTAACAAAACTTACTACAGCTTTTTTCCGCCTAGAAAATTTTTGTGAAAAAAAAAGGTTTGACTTGCAAAATATTGAAAGAAAAATTATATTGATATAATTTTGGGATTTTGCATAATTTTTATTAATAAAAATACACTTTTCTGTCCTTTTTCATGTTTTTCATTTTCACATTTTGCAATTGCAAATCTTCTATTTACACACTTTTCTTTATTTCAGCTTATATAAAATCAGCTGATCAATGTTGCTATTTGTTTGTTTTTTTAGGTAAATTTGATGTGATACCTATTTAAAGCCGGTTCAGCTTAAAACTAGCTTTAATTCTGACTATAATAACAAAATAGGTAATAACAGATTTTTAAAGTCGTTTAAAAATGTCGACTTTAGTGCGGGACTATGATTAAGTGATAGTGTTTTTTAATACTTCTTATAAAAAATTATTTTTGATTAAATATTTTGTGCGTCATAGCATCATATTTCTTGTGTTTTGTGATTTGAAGATAGTTAAATCTAAACTCAATTTAGGCGGAATACCGCTTTGTCGTTTGTGCCTCACATTGAGAACATTTTGCTAAAGTTTATAAAATGCTACGAGTAGCTTTTTTTAAAGAGAAATTGTTCTGAATTTTCTGATACTTACACACTTAAGTATATACTTCCTTCGCGAGATCGAAGTTACAATATGCTTTAATGAGGCATCCTTATGTCTCTACGTATTGAGTTCAACGTTTGTTATTAAAATTTGTTGATCGACTACTTTATTACCTCTAGTCTATTTCACATGAATCTAAATACCAGTTTATTGGTTTACGAACTTCAGAATTTTGCAGAACTTTCTAATCGGCTTTACTCGTATTTGATAATATTAATTGTCCTGACTTGTTATCATTAATTTAATTTACTGTGCCATCAATAACTCTTAAACTTCACTTAAAAGTTGTTTGCCTTTTTGCTTTGAGTTCGTCTAAGTTCTTTTACAAAACGATTGGTGAATTCGATTTACAAAACTACTTTCTATGAAGGTTATATATTTTTAATTAATAAATAGAGACTTTTTTTTATTTTTACATTACTTTTACACAAAACATTGCATTTAGGGCAAACAGATGCTTTTAATGTTTCAATTCATCGCAAGAATTATGCTATCAATGGCACGTTAACTCACACATTTATTACGCTGTATGATATTAATTCAAAACTCAAAAAAAAAACAAAATCATTTATTGAATTTTGCACATCAAAAGATAATTTAAAGATATTTTATTTTTCTGCACTAAAACTAATTATTTTACATACCAGCCTATTTACTCGCTTAATTACTTTTGTTCGCGATGAGCCCAAAAGTAATGAGTGATCATTACCTTCCCACTTACAAAAACACAAAGTAATGGGTGGTCGTTACCCTCCCGCTTACGAACAGCCAAACAATAATAAGTACCTATTACTTTTCGGCTACTCGCGAAAAAAAGTAATTAAGCGAGTAAATAGGCTGGTAAATAGTTTTTACCATGGTTTTGCTAGGCAGTGTACCAATTCTATAGACGATTATCGTTTATCGTGTAATTTGGATTTAAAATATCTACACTCAGAATATTATGTAGTTAACTGTTTGTAGTTTAATAAAAAAGTTTTCCGTTCCATTTAAAAATAAAGGAATATACACTTATTTTTCAAAGAAACATCTATATTAACTTTTTTATACATTTATTCGAAATAATTTACTATCATTTACCGATTTTTTTCAGTTTCATTTATTTTTTTCATTTGTTTGAAATTTAATAAAAATTTACCCACAAAACGGAAACTTGTGGTTTATTTCTGTACGTAACAGTTATTACAAATTTAAATTTTGTTTGCTGTCTGTTTCAAAAAAAAATATTCAAAAAATTTCAATTTGTTTTTTTTTATTTAAATTGGTTGTATATATACAAAATTTTTCAATACAATTTACAAGAACTTTATAAACACACATACATATACAAATACATTCACACAAAAAGTGTTTATAGCTTCATTTGTACGGGTATATTAAAAAAAAAACAAAAAATACAAAAACGGAAATAATTTAAAATAAATGAAAAAAACATTTATTTTTTAAGGATTGGTGGGTAAAATTTTGACATTTATTTTAACTGATTATATCAGTTGTTTCTTACGGATGTGTCAGTTGAATAATCAACATTTAAAAATAAATAACAAATGGCATTAAATTTAAATGAAAATTAAGTAGACCGGTTTTTAAATGAAATATCATTTCTTTGAAATGATATTTTCAGTTATTTTAACTTACAAACTTTTTTAAGTGTACCATATTACATATTACAAATTTTAAACTGTTGTTTGTATTTTTCAATCTTAATATTCAACAGTTTGGTAAGCAACATCTTTAAAACGATAGAATTTTAACTTTGAAAGAATCTGGGCCCTGGTAACTCTTGATATACTTTACGTATTTTTTAATAAAAAACTTGAACCGCGATTTTTTTTTTTCAATTTTGAAAAATCAAATTTAAAACCTTTAAATTATTTGGTATACTCAATTTTTTCTTATAGAATGGCCTAATTGGTTGTTAAAAATAATTGCTTCATTCGTTGCCCTTCTCTTGGGCGCCATATTGTAAATGAGTCATTAAAAAACTTAAGACAAAGAAAATTTAAAAATTAAAATTTTATTATTGTATTTTAAATTTAAAAGTTTTAATTTCCGCTAACATTATTCTCTATTCTAATTTATACACACAACCACAAATAATTATAAATTTGAAATTTTGTATTGCAGTGCAAATATGTTTTGTGAAATTTGTAAACAATTGCATGTGTAAATATTAGATTGTGGTGAAATAAGCAGTAAAACAAATTCGATAAACATTTGGAAATTCTATTGTTTGTATTATTTGTCAATGTTGTGGAAATTTTGGTCACATAAGGGTGACAGATAAATTTAGAAAAATGTGTTGGAATATAGAAAAACAAAAGAGATAATCATGAGTATGAGAATAGCAAAAACAATATACAGTTAAATTTTAGACGATTTATTTGTTTTGGTTGCTATTTTAAATCAACGTACAATTAATTAAACGAAATTGTAATGTATATATGTTAAAATCTAAAGCGACCAATAAACTATTAAGCATGCTGGACAACATGGCATGTTGTACAGCATAATTGATCGTCTAAGGCCCCTTTAACGATGTCTAGTTTCGGTATTCGATACAAATATCGATTCATTTAGCTCTGGGTAATTTTTATTTTTTGATCTGCAATACAGTACACTTTTCGGTTGAACTGACCTGAGTTATTTTCACTAACGTATGTACTTGCAATCTTTACATTCTACAAACTTATTTTCCCTCAAATTTAATCGCTTGAAAATAAATTTTAATTTATATTTTAGTGTCATTTTAAAAAGATTCATAATGAATGTAATTTTATTTTTTTAATCAAGTTTACTTTTAGAGTTTTTTTTTATACTGTCATACAGTATTGTAGCTCCAACTAAACATCATACATATGTATGTACGTATTCTTAACAAGAATTATAAATGAATTTTTCATAGTCCACCGGTTGAGTACAAACAAGAACAAAACTATCTACAGTCGAATCCCGATTTTCGCCCATTTTGGGACAGTCGTATAACGAATTTAGAGGTCACGACTTTTTTTAACAATTTTATTTG
This sequence comes from Eustalomyia histrio, assembly GCA_949748255.1. Taxonomy (NCBI): domain Eukaryota; kingdom Metazoa; phylum Arthropoda; class Insecta; order Diptera; family Anthomyiidae; genus Eustalomyia; species Eustalomyia histrio. Next base: position 125,076,026 of record OX456526.1, read on the forward strand.
CTTGAAAGGGATCTCCAATTTTTTTTTTTTATGAAAAAAATATATTACGGAAAAACCAAAAAAAAAAAAAAATGTTAAATTTTTACATGAAATGTAAATAAAGATAAGAAAAATTTTTCTTATCTTTATTTTCATTTCAAGTTTTTTTGTGCAAAATAAAAAGTTATTTTGCTCGAAGGCTTTTTTTTGATAAAGAGAAATTTATCTCAAATAAAAAATTCATTAGGTTATAATATTTTTTTTTTTATTATTTTTAATAGCAAGTGAAAAACTAGTTTCAACTGTAGATGAAAAAATATATAAAACAAAGAATTTTCTGTTAAAAAAAGTTAAAGCAATGAAATTAAAAATCAAAAATGCAGGTGTTGCTGCTACTGTAATAAGAAAAAAAAAATGTACTGTGAAATGTTTCACAAAACATTTTTATTTTTTTTAACCATGGCAATATTAAGTTAATTTGTGACATGAAAGTAAAATAATTTCCGTTTAATAATTGCTATAACAATTATTAAATATAAATTTTATAACTAGAATATTTAAAGGATTTATTAAAAGACCTAAAAATTTAATCAAAAGTTCAATTTAAAACAACAACATGAATTTTATTTAAAATTATTTTATAAAATGAGGAAATCTTGTTATCACTAGTGTTGCCTGAAATTGTGTCAAAAATGGATAAATTAAAGCTAAATAAATAAATACTAAACAATTTTATGTGAAAAAATCTCTCAATATTGTAAAAAAAAATTAATATAGTAAAATCGACTAATAACGTAGTCCTTTTAAGGGGAATTAAAAAAAAATGTTAATAAGAGTACCTCCCTGTAGCGGAACCTCTTTTAACCAGACACTGAATATGCACTTTTTACTTTGATCTCTTGTAAACATAATTTAATATTTTTTGAAAAATTTGATCAAAAAAATTGTTTTATTCTTCTGTTATTGAACTTTTGAAATTGATTTCAGCATTTCCAACTTGTTATACCCTCCACCATATATGGTGAGGGTATATATCAGTTTGTCATTCCGTTTGTAACATGTCGAAATATAGGTTTAAGACCCCATAAAGTAAATATATTCGTGATCCTTATGCAATTTTAAGTCGATTTAGCGATGTCCGTCTGTCTGTCTGTTGAAATGGCGATCACGACGCGAAGACGAAAGCGGGGGTGCCTATTTTTACCCAGATTATTGAACATCCTCCCGAGCAGTTTGGTATTTTAAATGAGCAAAATCGGTTCAGCAGTTCAAAAGTTATGAGTGAAAATGTGAAGGTACCTCTGAATTTCCCATACAAATTTGTACAATTTTTCTGTATCTATTTTTTTTTCTGTTAAGTAAGTAAATTTATTGTCTTACATACCTTGAGAATAATAACATTCTTAGAGCTATATGTGTGTTACTCCTAATAACTAAGTTAACGTAAAAATCAACAATGTTAAAGTCGCTAACAGAGCAGACCTCTGTAAATAACATTGCTAAAATTAAATAAATAACATTACTAAAACTAAATAACAAAAGTTCGTTACATAAATTGACAAAACATATTCATATTACAGTTCACGCAAAATTTAGTATATACGTATATCATCTTCAGCCCCTATGGTGGAGGGTATTCAAAGATTCGGCACAGCCGAATTTAGACTTTTTTTACTTGTTTTTATTAACATTTTGATAATTTTATAAAAAAAAAAACAACCCAGTAGCAAAAAAAATACTAGTACCGAACCAGTTACAGAACTATTCACAACAAAAAATTTTAGTTTTTTTTTATTGTTAATTTTTAACGAGCTTTCAACCTTTGTATATTTACAAGAACAAAGCAAATTAACCATTTTTATCAAGGCTGATTTTGTATTTATTTGCAAACTCAGATTTAATTATTAAAAACAAATGTTTACATAATGTGTATTTCAAATCTTGTTTAAATTTAACCTAGTATACAACCCGTTCAAAATGAGAACTAGTTTTGTAACCAGTCCAAAAACTAGGACAATTCAGAATTTGTTCGGCCATTTGCTACTGTAACATTTATTCAAAATAGTGTAATATTTTAAGGGTTTCCTATTTAAAATTAAGTGCTGAACTATTCAAGCAAATTTTGCACTTCTATGCGTTATTGGAAGGTTTAACGTATTTTGCAATGTTATTTGCCTAAATTAGAAAAAGCAGTTTGTTCAAATGACGAAGTGTAGATTTTTTATACTCTCCACTATATATGGTGGGGGTATATATCTAAATTTTCCATAAAAATTGGTGTATTTTATTACAATTTCATAGTAGAGACTGGTACATAATATATTTTCTCATATTTTTCACCAGTCGCTTAAAAGTGAATAATATTTTGTATTCACCTCATAAAATTTTTTTCACCACTAAAGCTTTTTTTACCACAAATATTCATTTTCACCACAAAAAAGTTTTTCACCTCCTAATTTTTTTCACCATAAAGTTTGTTTTCACATCCAAAAAAAGGTTTCCACCTCAAAAAAATGTTTTCACCTCCATAATTTTACTTCAAAAGTTTTTTACATTATTTGTATCAAAAACAGTAGAGAAAATTTTTTTTTAGGATATTGGTAGAGGGTATTCAAAGATGGTGCACAGCCGAATTTAAGCCTTTTTTACTTGTTTTTGTTACGTTTTATAAAACTAAGCATAATTTATTCTAGCTGAAAAACTATCGATACAACTTTTTCAGATAGAATAAATAAATTACACGTAACGTGACGAATATGCCGATTCAATCTAAATGAATGAGTTAAAAAAAAACTGCCATGGACATATTCATACGTGGGGCTGTGATATTAGGAGGACCGTTAAGCAAAATTGCTGTAAAACGATTAATCTTTTCATAAAATTTACTTATTTTTTTTTTCGACTTAAACCCCAGTAATATTTAGCCAACAGTTTAATTAAAATTTTTTATGTGAGACAACATTTAAAGTGTCAGTTGAAGTCCCAGTTATTAGCTTAATTGACATTATAAAAATGTCCCCCTAAAAACGTTGGCCAATATGTTAACAACAAAATTGATATGGTAACATTATAATATATAAAATGGCGCCATATTTATAGCTTAGGGGTTACGAATATACAACAAAGGGATATTTAAAAAACAATAAAAAATATATATTTCTTAACAAAAGGTAGACAAAAGTAAATAAACAAGAAATAAGGTATTATAATATATTTCGTTTAAAATAAAAAGAGTCGTCAGGATGTTAAAATGTCAAATACATAAATATATATGTTAGCCAAATGGGAGTTTAAAATAAGGTGTGTACGGCCAAAGCACCCAAACTTTTTTTTTGGTAGACGGAAAAATGAGTCATTAAAGATTTACGTTCGTGATGTGTAAACATTCCGTTTCTTTATGGCCATAAAAATGGTTCTAAATCGTCTGGACGCTGCCAGGGAAAAATTAAATATTATTTTTATATAAATAATGAGAAGATACTATAGGTGTTCTCTTGTTTAATTTGACTTTTCTTCTGTTGATGTGAAATATATCATACAGAAATATGTTTGAATAATTTAATGTTTTACTTAACAAGAAAAATTTATTATTTAGATTTATTTATATTTTAGATTTCGATTTGATTTCAGCGAAGAAAGAGCAAGTGTATGTGTACACATAAATTTAACTTAAGAAGTTTTCTACTTCAGTAAAATTTTAGTAAGAAATTCTTACTAAAATTAAGTAAGAAATTCTTACTAAAATTTTACTTAAGTAGAAAATTTCTTAAGTTAAATTTATGTGTACACATACACTTGCTCTTTCTTAAGCTACATTTGACTAAAAAATTATAATTAGAGCTGACAATAAGACACTCATCGATGTTGCTCAAATTTTTTGACGAAATTTTGTAAAAAGATGTACTGTTTACTTAATAAGCGTTTTTTTGGACTGTTTGACACTTATCGCGCATTAGCGGTGAAGATTTTTTCAAAATTTTAATTTTTATTTATTGACAAGGCAAAAACAAGTACAAAAAAATTTGTTATTTTTAGACAATTCTTTAAAATTGTAATATGGCAACACTGGTCGAATTTTCAAAACTTTTTCTTTTAAAGAAAATATCTCATTATTTATATTTAAAAGGAATAATTGACACAATATTTAAGTTTTAAGAAATTTCTTGATCTGATCTATTAAATTGACACAAATTTCTTCATAAAACGAAGAAGTTCATAAATACAAATTTTAATCATTAACTTTTTGAAGAAATTTTGCCAATTTCATAGAATTTTTTGAATTAAATTTTGTTTAAATGTCATTTCCTCAGCCTCATAGTTTATTTTCTATGAAATAATATCTAAATTAAACCGATTTATAAACAATTAAATTTCTGTTACTAATTTTGATACATATTCAAAATTTTAAACAATACTATTTTAAAATGATGACTTTGTAATGACATATATAAAACTTTTTTTTTTTAATTCTTCACACAAAATTTATCATTTACACATGAATGAACAATTAACAATTTCAAAAAACTGTTGTGGCATAAAATCCAATTGTCAGTTTAAAATATTATCTTTGGAAATAATATAAAAACACTCAAATGCCTGTCAACTCGGTACGAAGAAAAACACGAAATACACAATAATTGCAGCAATGATATGTGTTTAAATAAGTATAAATTACAAAAATAAAAAACGAAAAATCACTACAATAAATAACTATAAATTAAAGACTAAAAAAAAGAAATTAATGAAAATTGTCTGTACAAATTATACTGATATATTAAAGTACACTCATTATAATAAGTCTGTTATTTAATACAAATGATTGTAATATTCCGACTTAAAATACGAGTTTGTTAAATAAAAAACATTAATTTACTGTTTTTTTAATTAAAACTTTTATTTTACACTTAAAACTTGTATTTATTTTTCTTGTTAAATTACAAATGTATTTTTGAGTGTATTAAATAGCAACCAACATCAATGTTTTGAAGCCTTTTTAAAGTCGGTGTACTAAAAACACTCATGCAAATTAATAAAACTGCATATGTCTAACAACAACAAAAACGGAAATACCATAGTTTATATACTTCTCATATGCATACATACAAACATTACAGTGAGTTTCGAAAGAATGTCTACGCGCCATTGTTTTCACATAGAAAGTAAAGTTTGATGCATACTTTAAAAGGCGCCTGGGCCTGGGCGCCTGACAAAATTGATTCGAACTTATTTATTGAAATATATTTTCCTATAAAAAGCACACATATTCTAAGAATATTTTTGCGCTGAAAAATCTTTAATTTATAGGAAAAATATTAAAAATTTTAAGAAAAAATTTCTTTAAAAAAAACTCAGAACAAAATATTTGGTTAGGATTTTCTGACAAATACTTTCTATTCTTAAAGTACTTTTATTATTGAAACACTTTTTCTATGAGACTTTTTCTTTAAAAATTTGACCATTCGGTTGGCAAGAAATTCAGATATCGGAATGATATCTGTATAGTATCAAGAAATTTAAGAGAATATGGGGTTCCTATTTTTATTTATAAATATGTGAAAATAACTGAAATATAATTTCAATGTTAATACGGATAAACAACAAACTATAATTTTGCTGCATTTTCTGCTCATATGAATCCTTTTTTAGCCATGTGCATAGAAATTTGGTTGATTTTTATAATAGACTTATTAACATTAAAACACATTAACAGTTTAATAAAAAAGGAACATACATTTATTTTTCAAAGAAATATCTATATTAACTTTTTTATACATTTATTCGAAATAATTTACTATCATTTACTGATTTTTTTCAGTTTCATTTATTTTTTTCATTTGTTTGAAATTGAAAAAAATTTACCCATAAAACGGAAATTTGTGGTTTATTTGTGTCCGTAACAGTTATTACAAATTTAAATTTAAAGGAATTGGTAGGTTAAATTTTGACATTTATTTTAACTGATTGTATCATTTGTTTCTTACGGATGTGTCAGTTGTTTTATCAACATTTTAAAATAAATAACAAAAGGCTTTTAATTTAAATGAAATATCATTTATTGCAAATGACATTTTCTGTTATTTAACTAATAAACTATTTTAAGTGTGGATATCTGTAATTTTTTTCTGTAGAAAAGCTTCATAATTTCGATTTATTTCCTATAGAATCACTTTTATATTCTATTGAGTTTTTTTTTTTTGGAAACTTTACTTTCTAAGAAGTATTGAAAAATGTTTGAATATCGCTGGGAAAAGTATATCGAGGTAAAAGGAGATTATTTTAAAAAATAATGAAAATTTTAGCCAATCGTTTTCATTGTTAGGTCGGCTTATTTTGGGATGGCTCTCTTTCAATTAATGTTTCTATTAATATGGAAAATATATGGAGTTTGGAGTTATTTAACTAGCTCTGTGGCAGTGAATCTTACATTTTGAGTCGGGAGTCAGTTCTAGAACTTCTTCCCATGTAAAATAACATGTTGTAGAATAGATGCAGAGGCAAAAGGTTCTATAAAATTTTACTGTGACATAAAGGAGTTTTTAGTACTTTTAGAAATCCAGCCATTTTTGTTTGTTAATTTAAAAGCAACGCATTTGAAATAAAATGTCAAATCTAATGTGTCATTACCACAAAAGCAACAACGTCTGTAACAATGGCGTATATATAGTGTTGAACTATGATAACAACAAAAACAGAAAGCAACAACAGTAAAACATTAAAGTTTCCACTATTTTAATGTTATTTTCATATGAACGACAACAACAATGACAATAAAAAACAATAACATTAAAATGTTTATGCGATTGTTACAGACCATACCATGCACGAACACATACATACAATGCAGATGAAAAAGACAAGAGTTTTCCTGTGTGTATGTAGATCCTCTGTGTGTGTGTTCTGCTCTGTATGTTTATTATTGTTTACTTTAGCATAAAGTACTTCCTGTTTGTTAACATTTTTAGCATTTTATAGTGTTATGCAGTCAGTTGTTGTTTATGTGTAAGTGTATAATTTCCGCTACTTCTACTTCTTCCCCACTCTCACTCACTCTCTTTGTTCTGCTGTTCAACTGTCAACAGTGTAATAAGTCCTTACGTTTATTTTAGTCAGAGATTTAAAGAAATCATATTTAAAGAAATTGTAACAATTAATAGACTTGTTTCCAATAGTATTTAGGTGTTGTTTAACATTAATCATATTCACACATTTGGAAGACATTTTGAAAATGGTAATAGTATTGAGGTGCATATGATTAATATTTGTTATTTTATAATTTCATATTATTGATATGTATGAAACAGGGATATACACAAAATTTCATGTTACTTATACAAACGAAAAATTACATTAAAAAATAGGTCTTTTAAGATTTGATTACTATTTATCTTAGATAATAAAATTTTGAATTAAAATTTCTTTTTACTAATGCATTCCTTTAAATCTCTGCTTATAGTTGTTTTCTTTTCTGTGGTTTATTAGTCGACAGATGTTTGAGTGTACGTTTGAGTGTATGTATCTGTGAATGTATAAGTACTGCAAGAACTAGTGTTAGGGCTCTTGTTTTTTGTTATTCTTCCTAAATGTTATGTCATTTAAATTGTAAGCTTGTGTGCATAAACGGATGGTTTTTAATACAATTTTATGTTAAAATAATGACAACAAAAGTTTTGTTGTTGATAATAAAATATAATTATTTGTTGATATTTTTAAAAGAGCTAATTTTAAGTCGAATAAAAAGCGTAGAAATTTAAACAAAGAACATTTTGAATATTGAATTTAACAAAATTTTTTGAAAGAAACTTATTTGTTCGAAGATTTTATTTATTGCAGTAATAATATATACACGAAACATTTTTAAACTCCATATAACCATTATTCTATTAAAAATTTCAGATTTTAAATATATAATTTAAAAAACCAACAGTGTCTCGCGGTTTAGAGGGTTATGGTTAGGCTATTTTCCATGGTAAAATAATTATCTATAAGAAAAACAACTTAGAGTTTTAGATTTTTTCTAAGTATACAAATTATAGGAATCTCCGAAATTTTGCAACGAATTATTTATAGAATTTAAAAATTTATCCATTTTCCACAGAAAAAAGTGCACAGAATTGTAAACTTTTTTTTTAAAAAAAAGGTCTTCAATTTCTTAGAATTTTTTTTTATAGAAAAATTATTCAATATCTGAGAATTTTTCTATTAAAAATATCCAAATAATCGGAGAATTTTGCCAAGAAACAAGTAACAAAGTTTCCTTGATTTTTCTTTAGAAAAATTTAAAATTTTTTATAGTAAAAAAATCTTAGAATTTTAATAGGAAAAATTCTTCTGATTTCAAGAATTTATCTATAGGAAAAATTCCTTGAAATCTGAGAATTTTTTCGAATTCTCAAAATATATTATTATATTATTATTTCTTATTACTATTATTATTATATTATTATTTCTTACACAAAAAAAGTTTGCCGAAAATGAAAAATTTTCTAAAGCAAAAAGTTTTTGGAATATTGTATAAAAAGATAACCCAAATAATTTTATAAATTTTCGATATAAAAAATTTCTGAGTCCGAGTTTATTTTATTGAACAATTTTTTTGTATGCTACGGTTTTTTTGCAGAGTCCTTAGAATCTGAGATTTTTTAAACAGAAAATGCCTTCTGAATATAAGAATTTTTCTATACAAAATACATCGAATTTCAGAATTTTGCTAAGAGAAAAAAAATATAGAAACGTCATTTTTGAAATAAAAATATTTTAAAATACGGATTTTTCTATAGCAAAAGGTCTTCAAAATCTTAGCTATTTTCTATGTATTAGTTAGAATTTTATGAATTTTTATCGAGAAAAAAGCCTCGGAGTGTAATTTTTAAGGAAGAATTCCTTAGAACATGAAAGAATTTTTTTATAGTAAAAAATCTTGGTAATCTGGGAATTTTTTAATAGTCAAAAATAGAATTGAAAGTCTCCGAAATCCAAAAACTTTTGGCAAGAAATTCGGAAATATGTGTTCAATTCTAAGAATCTTATAAATGTTCTGTAGAAAATAAACCCTAAAATCTAAGCGATTTTTCTTTAAGTCTTCAGAATCTGAGTTTTTTATAGGAAAAGTCAATAGAATTTCTTTACAAAGTCCTCGGATAGAAAGATTTTTTTTCAGAAAAAGTCCTCAGAAACAGCAAAATATCTAAAAATAGTTCTTAAAGAAAAAATGCTTATTATAGAAAAAAAAAATCCTCAGAATATAAAAAAGTTCTGTCTGAAAATTTTCTGTATTAAAACGTCCCCATCATCTGAGAGTTTATCTTGAGGAAAAAGTACTCAAAACATGAGAATTATTTAATAGAAAAAGGCTTTTAAAATCTGATAATTTTTCTAAAAGAAATGTCGTTTCAACAGTTTTTTTATAGGGAAAAGAAATTACCATCTAAAAAATTTAATACGGAAGATTTGTTTTAATGAAAAAAGTCAAAAAGAAAAAAGTACTTCGACTAAGATATTTTTCTAAAAGAAAAAGTTTATAAAATATTAAGAATTTCTATAGAAATATGTCCTCATTATCTAAAATTGTTTTATAGAAAAACAATTATTTTTTTAAATAATGTTTAATATGAAACCCTTCTTTTAATCTCGATTAGCATGTTAATTTCAACAAACACTTATCCATGAAATAATTGTAAAGGAAAGATTCTTAACAGTTGATTGGTAGCCTATACATTTTTTGACATAATTCAGAACAATAATATTTACAAATTAAAAAAAAAAACATTTCAAATTAAATATACAGGTTGGTTGAAAAGTTCCTGCGCTGGATATGAAAGAATACTGTTTTTGCCACGAAATATATTTTTTTATTCAATATAATCTCCTAGAAGCTCAATACACTTGTTCCAATGATCTTCCAATAATTTTATCCCATCCTTATAATGGTTTTCCGGAAGCTCTGCAAAATAACCGTCTACGGCTGCTATGGCCTCTTCATTCGACGAAAAATGCTTTCCACGAAGGAATTGTTTGAGATTTCTGAAGAGATAGTAGTCACTGGGAGCCAAATCTGGTGAATACGGTGGATGTTCAAGCAATTCGTACTTTAATTCTTTGAATTTAGCCATCGTCAAAGCACTTTTGTGAGCAGGTGCATTGTCTTGATGAAAAATGATTTTTTTCTTCTTTAAACCAGGTCTTTTCTCACGAATTTTTTCATCCAGCTGATCCAAAAGGCTGCAATAATATTCAGAGTTGATTGTTTTAACTTTCTGAAGATAATCAATCAACAAAATTCCTTTTGCATCCAAAAAAACTGATGCCATAACCTTCTTTGCTGATCGTTGTGACTTCACCTGCTTTGGAGCTGAACAACCAGCTTCAGTCCACTGTAAACGTTCTTGTTTCAATTTAGGATCATGGTGGTAGATCCAAGTCTCATCCATAGTTAGAAGTCGGTTTTATTCGGCTTAAAACGCTCCAAATTACTCCGAGAAATTTGTTTTCGATCCAGTTTTTGTTGAATTGTTAATGTGTGCGGCACTAACTTTCCAAACAGTTTTTTCATACGTAATTCTTCATGTAAAATATGGAGTACTCGTTCGTCTGAGATGCCTATGGCATTAGCAATTTCACGCTTAGTCAAACTTGGATCTTCACTAACCATATTACGTACCTGCTCAATGATTTCTGCTGTGGTTGCAGTTTTTGGTCGTCCTTCGCGTGGATCGTCTTTAAGGCTGGTACGACCACGTTTAAATTCACCAGCCCAAAATTCAACGGTGTGTTTTGAAGGTGAGGACTCCTTATACACTTCTAACAATTGGTCATAAATTTCCTTTGCTTTTTAACCTTTCAAAACAAAGAATCTTATGACTGCACGAAATTAAATTTTTTCCATATTAAAAAAATCAATGGCACGTCAACTTCAAATGGATTATAAACAAAGAAAGAATTGACAGAATGACTTGCAACTTTGCATGTGTTCTCAGGACAGTTATACCAACTTGAGAAAAAAAAGTTTGGAGCTAGCAGTGCCATCTTTTGGTGAGCGCAGGAACTTTTCAACCAACCTGTATATCAAATGGAATTAGCAAAATGTTATACATACCAATTGTTGGAGTGATTTTGTACCACAGTTATAAATACAGTGAACTCGCGAAAACGTGAATACTCGAAAAGGTGAACGTCTCAGAAACGTTAACAAATTTATTTTTACACAGATCGTTCTAAAACGTGAACAAAATGTGGAAGCTCTAAAATGTGAACACTTTTTTTTATTTGTCGGTACTTTTTAAACTGTCACGTTTAAATTTGGAAATATCCGAATTAAGAGTTCACTTGTTTGATTGTAACAACGTTATTTTTCTTACTTGTAGCCGTGTATATATGCTTTGAACTGTTAGTTGTTCTTTGACATTGCTACGTAAATGTTGGAAGTGATTAAAAATGTTTATTGGTGAAAGTGAAAAATGTCATAAAAAAAGGTTATAGTGTCAGTGGTTTGGCAAAAAAATATGTTGATGATAAATCACTTAAAAGAAAAATTGGGAATTAACGAATCGTGTAAATAATACTCCTTATGGTACCGGAAAGTGTAAAACATTACTTGCTTCTGAACTTCCGAAAATGGTAAAAACTATTTATAAATGGTTCCTTAGCATGCGAAACAAAAAAATTGCCAGTAAGCGGAAATAGAAAAAGCTTTTGAAATTCACCAACAAATACAAGAGAGTGATCGTGGTTTTAATTACCAGCCTCAAATTTAAATAAACCCAAAGGAAGCTGTAGAAGCTCTCTACAAGGTTTTAATTTGGGCTGAAAATGAGATGGTCGACCAAAAAAAGGTTCTTATTAGTTTTTGTTAATTTTTTTTGATTTTTACCATAATTTTTTTGTTTATTACATGCAAAGGAAGTGAATATATTGCATATATATTTTTTGTTATTAAAAATTAATAAAATATTTGTTTTGTAATACGTGTTTAACATTTTTTTTATTAAAATAACATTTCTGATGCTGTTGTTTTTTCCATATTTTGGCATTCGATAACGTGAACAAACTCGAAAACGTAAACTGCCTTGGTAAAAATTAGTTCACGTTATCGCGAGTTCACTGTATCTTTTTTTTGTAATTTAAAATTAAATACAAATTGTTTGTTTTTATACAATATATCTTCGGCGTACAAGACTTTATTTCACATCTAAATATATTCTGATGAAATTTTTTAAATATTTTTCAACAATTTCTTTTGGTATTTAGAAATTTTTAACGAAATTATTATTTAAAACTAAAAAATTTTTATTCATTGTAATTCTAGTGAAAATTTTCGTCATTTATACCGACTCTCTTTGGTTTCAAAATTTTCAAAATTGCTGTTGATGGTATTGTTGTACTACTCTACGTATGAGTGATATGCATGGTTTCAATATTAATCATACGTCTTTAAATGTACATAGAAAAAGTTATTTGCAATTTTTTGGTGCATTTTTAATTACAATAAAACTTTATTATTGTATTAACAAAAACATTAATACTATTTACAAATTGTAAAAAATCAAATTGCTTTTTCTGTGTGAATTGTCAAGACCAGTTACGAATGAGTGATATGAATAAAGATATTAATAGTATTTAAATTAACAATATTGAATTTTAATATTAAAATTCATAAAAAGGTGCTTAAAATTCAAAATAAAAACCACAAAAACGTGAAAAAAAATTTGGTTAGTTTTATACTTACTTATAAATTTGACTTTCTTCGATAACCTTGGTTGTTTTGAACGTATTTTATTAGCTTTCTTAATTGGTGCTTGTCTCCTTGATACTATATTTTCCAATTAATTTGGTTTAATATAAATGAAAGCATTTTTTGTATATTCAAAAGACAAAAAAGAGAAAAAAATGAAGAGAAAACATTGTTGGAGAAAAACAAGAAAGAATATAGTATTAACAAATTTTACACAAGTTTACAAGTATACAAAAATTTAAAAAATTTTTATTTTACTTAAATTTTATGCAAATATGAATGTTGATATTAAAGTATTTAGCAAAAACCATTATTTTTAAATTTTCTTTTTTTATAAGTTAACAAAAAAAAAAATATATACATATTTTATTCTTAAAATTTTTCCACCTAAAAGTAAACCTTTAAATTAGTTGGGGTTTTTTCTTATTTTGTATACATACAGCCTAAAGATATACTTGTGTTTTTTACCTTGAATTTGTAACAAAAACTTTGTTACTTTTTAAAAGAGGTTTTTCATTTTTGTTTAAATTAATACATTTTCTAGTTTTTTTTCTTTCTTTTTGTTGTTGTTTCATTACGAAAAACTCTTGAATGTTTACCACAAAAAACAAAAAAGACCACAGCTGTTGGCTTTACCAAATTGGTTGTTGTTTTTATGAAAAGATTTACAAAAAAAAAGTATACAAAACATTTACATATTAACATTGTAATTTTTATATATTCATATTTCAGTTTTCAGACTCAGAATTTCAGTATTTTATATACAATAATAATGCTAATGACAGTATTCACAGAATCATCATCAACATTTTGTACTGTATATTAAAGTTATCTTTAAAATGTATGGTTAACAACTTTTAAGAAATACAATTTGCACGAATAGATATTGTCAGTTTATTTGCATAATAATATTAAATATAAATTTTAATTATAAAAAAGGAATGTTATGATTATTCCTATAGAGAACTTAGCACATAATCATTACATTTCATAGCATAATTTTAAGGGGAGGAGGGATTATATTTATAGCAATAACAAAACAAAATAAGGATATCAGATTTCTTATAAATTTTAAAACCGCTTCATTTGGATAAAGTCGTTTTAAATGTATCATACAATTAAAATTAGATTAGCTAACCAAACAGGTATGCTTCATAAAATTTGCATAAAATTATACCCAAAAGTTTATTGTAATTTCGACTATTATGTTTTTAAACATAGGTAACCGATAAGAAAACATCTTAAACATACATACAATTTATATTTTCCTATAAAAATATATTTTATAAGTGCATTTTATATAAGTTTTTACATTTTTTGCTCCAAAATTTTGTTCGAGCGCCCCGGTAGCCTAGTTGGTAGCATGCTAGCTTATCAGTGCTGGGGTCATGGGTTCGATTAACACCAGAGGCTTTGGTCTGTTTTCGCTACAACGAGACAATAGCTTTCGTTGCTAGTCCTCGGTTAGTGTATAAGGATATAATTTTTAATTATATAATTAATACAAAATAAAAAATAAATATTTTTAATATTTATTTGAAGCTTATTATTTTGGACACATGTGTTCCGAAACCATCTCCTTTAAAGCGCATTCGGAAGATCTAATTTTCAATTTTCAGTTTTCTATTCGGCTAATTAGTTTTTACCATTATGATAGAATAACCGTTACCTGATAATTTTTCAGATAATACTGAACATGAAAAAATTACTTCCGTTTACAGTTTATTCGTATTGTGAACGTAGAAGAGCAGTAGGCAAAATTAAGCCAATTACAGTCTAAAAACATAAAATTTTTCATCACTTTTACTCATAAATTCTTTCATACCAGGGAATGGAATTTTAATCATTAGACTTAAGTATTGAAATAATAATTTACCATTAAATAGACTTTTAATTGAGATACTTGATTTTAGAATTTCGCAGAGATTTATGCACTGCTAAATAGCCTTTCAAATTACCTTTCATTTGAGTATAATATTGAGTGAAAACAAAATTTTCGATTTTTTGCAAAAATTGAATGAATTGAAAATTGTCAAAAAATTAAAAATTATTTTTTCACTCAATATTACACTCAAATGAAATGTAATACTAAGAGCATCCAATAAAACTACTTTTCACTGCGAAATTCCTAGTAGTTTCTGAAATAATCATGATTATGGAGGATCGACAATGGAATTTTTTATGCATTTTAATGCAAAATCTATACTAAATCTCAGAATTTCCCAGAGATTTATGCACTGCTGAATAGCCCTTCAAATTACCTTTCATTTGAGTATAATATTGAGTGAAAACAAAATTTTAGATTTTTTGCAAAAAATGATGATGTATACACTGTCTTTTTTGCCAAAAAATGAAAACATTTTTTTTTCACTCAATATTATACTCAAATGAAAGGTAATACTAAGAGCATCCAATAAAACTACTTTTCACTGCGAAATTCCTAGTAGTTTCTGAAATAATCATGATTATGGAGGATCGACAATGGAATTTTTTATGCATTTTAATGCAAAATCTATACTAAATCTCAGGATTTCGCAGAGATTTATGCACTGCTGAATAGCCTTTCAAATTACCTTTCATTTGAGTATAATATTGAGTGAAAACAAAATTTTAGATTTTTTGCAAAAAATGATGATGTATACACTGTCTTTTTTGCCAAAAAATGAAAACATTTTTTTTCACTCAATATTATACTCAAATGAAAGGTAATACTAAGAGCATCCAATAAAACTACTTTTCACTGCGAAATTCCTAGTAGTTTCTGAAATAATCATGATTATGGAGGATCGACAATGGAATTTTTTATGCATTTTAATGCAAAATCTATACTAAATCTCAGAATTTCGCAGAGATTTATGCACTGCTAAATAGCCCTTCAAATTACCTTTCATTTGAGTATAATATTGAGTGAAAACAAAATTTTAGATTTTTTGCAAAAAATGATGATGTATACACTGTCTTTTTTGCCAAAAAATGAAAACATTTTTTTTCACTCAATATTATACTCAAATGAAAGCTAATACTAAGAGCATCCAATAAAACTTTTCACTGCGAAATTCCTAGTAGTTTCTGAAATAATCATGATTATGGAGGATCGACAATGGAATTTTTTATGCATTTTAATGCAAAATCTATACTAAATCTCAGAATTTCGCAGAGATTTATGCACTGCTGAATAGCCCTTCAAATTACCTTTCATTTGAGTATAATATTGAGTGAAAACAAAATTTTCGATTTTTTGCAAAAAATGATGATGTATACACTGTCTTTTTTGCCAAAAAATGAAAACATTTTTTTTCACTCAATATTATACTCAAATGAAAGGTAATACTAAGAGCATCCAATAAAACTACTTTTCACTGCGAAATTCCTAGTAGTTTCTGAAATAATCATGATTATGGAGGATCGACAATGGAATTTTTTATGCATTTTAATGCAAAATCTATACTAAATCTCAGGATTTCGCAGAGATTTATGCACTGCTGAATAGCCTTTCAAATTACCTTTCATTTGAGTATAATATTGAGTGAAAACAAAATTTTAGATTTTTTGCAAAAAATGATGATGTATACACTGTCTTTTTTGCCAAAAAATGAAAACATTTTTTTTCACTCAATATTATACTCAAATGAAAGGTAATACTAAGAGCATCCAATAAAACTACTTTTCACTGCGAAATTCCTAGTAGTTTCTGAAATAATCATGATTATGGAGGATCGACAATGGAATTTTTTATGCATTTTAATGCAAAATCTATACTAAATCTCAGAATTTCGCAGAGATTTATGCACTGCTAAATAGCCCTTCAAATTACCTTTCATTTGAGTATAATATTGAGTGAAAACAAAATTTTAGATTTTTTGCAAAAAATGATGATGTATACACTGTCTTTTTTGCCAAAAAATGAAAACATTTTTTTTCACTCAATATTATACTCAAATGAAAGCTAATACTAAGAGCATCCAATAAAACTTTTCACTGCGAAATTCCTAGTAGTTTCTGAAATAATCATGATTATGGAGGATCGACAATGGAATTTTTTATGCATTTTAATGCAAAATCTATACTAAATCTCAGAATTTCGCAGAGATTTATGCACTGCTGAATAGCCCTTCAAATTACCTTTCATTTGAGTATAATATTGAGTGAAAACAAAATTTTCGATTTTTTGCAAAAAATGATGATGTATACACTGTCTTTTTTGCCAAAAAATGAAAACATTTTTTTTCACTCAATATTATACTCAAATGAAAGGTAATACTAAGAGCATCCAATAAAACTACTTTTCACTGCGAAATTCCTAGTAGTTTCTGAAATAATCATGATTATGGAGGATCGACAATGGAATTTTTTATGCATTTTAATGCAAAATCTATACTAAATCTCAGAATTTCGCAGAGATTTATGCACTGCTAAATAGCCCTTCAAATTACCTTTCATTTGAGTATAATATTGAGTGAAAACAAAATTTTAGATTTTTTGCAAAAAATGATGATGACACTGTCTTTTTTGCCAAAAAATGAAAACATTTTTTTTGACTCAATATTATACTCAAATGAAAGGTAATACTAAGAGCATCCAATAAAACTACTTTTCACTGCGAAATTCCTAGTAGTTTCTGAAATAATCATGATTATGGAGGATCGACAAAGGAATTTTTTATGCATTTTAATGCAAAATCTATACTAAATCTCAGAATTTCGCAGAGATTTATGCACTGCTGAATAGCCCTTCAAATTACCTTTCATTTGAGTATAATATTGAGTGAAAACAAAATTTTCGATTTTTTGCAAAAAATGATGATGTATATACTGTCTTTTTTGCCAAAAAATGAAAACATTTTTTTCACTCAATATTATACTCAAATGAAAGGTAATACTAAGAGCATCCAATAAAACTACTTTTCACTGCGAAATTCCTAGTAGTTTCTGAAATAATCATGATTATGGAAGATCGACAATGGAATTTTTTATGCATTTTAATGCAAAATCTATACTAAATCTCAGGATTTCGCAGAGATTTATGCACTGCTGAATAGCCTTTCAAATTACCTTTCATTTGAGTATAATATTGAGTGAAAACAAAATTTTCGATTTTTTGCAAAAAAATTATGTATACACTGTCTTTTTTGCCAAAAAATTAAAACATTTTTTTTCACTCAATATTATACTCAAATGAAAGGTAATACTAAGAGCATCCAATAAAACTACTTTTCACTGCGAAATTCCTAGTAGTTTCTGAAATAATCATGATTATGGAGGATCGACAATGGAATTTTTTATGCATTTTAATGCAAAATCTATACTAAATCTCAGGATTTCGCAGAGATTTATGCACTGCTGAATAGCCCTTCAAATTACCTTTCATTTGAGTATAATATTGAGTGAAAACAAAATTTTCGATTTTTTGCAAAAAATGATGATGTATACACTGTCTTTTTTGCCAAAAAATGAAAACATTTTTTTTCACTCAATATTATACTCAAATGAAAGGTAATACTAAGAGCATCCAATAAAACTACTTTTCACTGCGAAATTCCTAGTAGTTTCTGAAATAATCATGATTATGGAGGATCGACAATGGAATTTTTTATGCATTTTAATGCAAAATCTATACTAAATCTCAGAATTTCGCAGAGATTTATGCACTGCTGAATAGCCCTTCAAATTACCTTTCATTTGAGTATAATATTGAGTGAAAACAAAATTTTCGATTTTTTGCAAAAAATGATGTATACACTGTCTTTTTTGCCAAAAAATGAAAACATTTTTTTTCACTCAATATTATACTCAAATGAAAGGTAATACTAAGAGCATCCAATAAAACTACTTTTCACTGCGAAATTCCTAGTAGTTTCTGAAATAATCATGATTATGTAGGATCGACAATGGAATTTTTTATGCATTTTAATGCAAAATCTATACTAAATCTCAGAATTTCGCAGAGATTTATGCACTGCTGAATAGCCCTTCAAATTACCTTTCATTTGAGTATAATATTGAGTGAAAACAAAATTTTCGATGTTTTGCAAAAAATGATGATGTATACACTGTCTTTTTTGCCAAAAAATGAAAACATTTTTTTTCACTCAATATTATACTCAAATGAAAGGTAATACTAAGAGCATCCAATAAAACTACTTTTCACTGCGAAATTCC
Source organism: Eustalomyia histrio (assembly GCA_949748255.1). Classification (NCBI taxonomy): domain Eukaryota; kingdom Metazoa; phylum Arthropoda; class Insecta; order Diptera; family Anthomyiidae; genus Eustalomyia; species Eustalomyia histrio. Next base: position 125,094,890 of record OX456526.1, read on the forward strand.
TAGTAGTTTCTGAAATAATCATGATTATGGAAGATCGACAATGGAATTTTTTATGCATTTTAATGCAAAATCTATACTAAATCTCAGAATTTCGCAGAGATTTATGCACTGCTAAATAGCCCTTCAAATTACCTTTCATTTGAGTATAATATTGAGTGAAAACAAAATTTTAGATTTTTTGCAAAAAATGATGATGACACTGTCTTTTTTGCCAAAAAATGAAAACATTTTTTTCACTCAATATTATACTCAAATGAAAGGTAATACTAAGAGCATCCAATAAAACTACTTTTCACTGCGAAATTCCTAGTAGTTTCTGAAATAATCATGATTATGGAAGATCGACAATGGAATTTTTTATGCATTTTAATGCAAAATCTATACTAAATCTCAGGATTTCGCAGAGATTTATGCACTGCTGAATAGCCTTTCAAATTACCTTTCATTTGAGTATAATATTGAGTGAAAACAAAATTTTAGATTTTTTGCAAAAAATGATGATGACACTGTCTTTTTTGCCAAAAAATGAAAACATTTTTTTTGACTCAATATTATACTCAAATGAAAGGTAATACTAAGAGCATCCAATAAAACTACTTTTCACTGCGAAATTCCTAGTAGTTTCTGAAATAATCATGATTATGGAGGATCGACAAAGGAATTTTTTATGCATTTTAATGCAAAATCTATACTAAATCTCAGAATTTCGCAGAGATTTATGCACTGCTGAATAGCCCTTCAAATTACCTTTCATTTGAGTATAATATTGAGTGAAAACAAAATTTTCGATTTTTTGCAAAAAATGATGATGTATATACTGTCTTTTTTGCCAAAAAATGAAAACATTTTTTTCACTCAATATTATACTCAAATGAAAGGTAATACTAAGAGCATCCAATAAAACTACTTTTCACTGCGAAATTCCTAGTAGTTTCTGAAATAATCATGATTATGGAAGATCGACAATGGAATTTTTTATGCATTTTAATGCAAAATCTATACTAAATCTCAGAATTTCGCAGAGATTTATGCACTGCTGAATAGCCCTTCAAATTACCTTTCATTTGAGTATAATATTGAGAGAAAACAAAATTTTAGATTTTTTTGCAAAAAATGATTATGTATACACTGTCTTTTTTGCCAAAAAATGAAAACATTTTTTTTCACTCAATATTATACTCAAATGAAAGGTAATACTAAGAGCATCCAATAAAACTACTTTTCACTGCGAAATTCCTAGTAGTTTCTGACTTAATCATGATTACGGAACATCGACAATGGAATTTTTTATGCATTTTAATGCAAAATCTATACTAAATCTCAGAATTTCGCAGAGATTTATGCACTGCTGAATAGCCCTTCAAATTACCTTTCATTTGAGTATAATATTGAGTGAAAACAAAATTTTCGATTTTTTGCAAAAAATGATGATACACTGTCTTTTTTGCCAAAAAATGAAAACTTTTTTTTCACTCAATATTATACTCAAATGAAAGGTAATACTAAGAGCATCCAATAAAACTACTTTTCACTGCGAAATTCCTAGTAGTTTCTGACTTAATCATGATTATGGAAGATCGACAATGGAATTTTTTATGCATTATAATGCAAAATCTATACGAAATTTCAGGATTTCGCAGAGATTTATGCACAAAATTTTCGATTTTTTGCAAAAAATGATGATGTATACACTGTCTTTTTTGCCAAAAAATTAAAACATTTTTTTTTCACTCAATATTATACTCAAATGAAAGGTAATACTAAGAGCATCAATTAAAACTACTTTTCACTGCAAAATTCCTAGTAGTTTCTGAAATAATCATGGTTATGAAAGATCGACAATGGAATTTCTTATGCATTTTAATGCAAAATCTATACTAAATCTCAGAATTTCGCAGAGATTTATGCACTGCTGAATAGCCCTTCAAATTACCTTTCATTTGAGTATAATATTGAGTGAAAACAAAATTTTCGATTTTTTGCAAAAAATGATGATGTATACACTGTCTTTTTTGCCAAAAAATGAAAACATTTTTTTTCACTCAATATTATACTCAAATGAAAGGTAATACTAAGAGCATCCAATAAAACTACTTTTCACTGCGAAATTCCTAGTAGTTTCTGAAATAATCATGATTATGGAGGATCGACAATGGAATTTTTTATGCATTTTAATGCAAAATCTATACTAAATCTCAGAATTTCGCAGAGATTTATGCACTGCTGAATAGCCCTTCAAATTACCTTTCATTTGAGTATAATATTGAGTGAAAACAAAATTTTAGATTTTTTGCAAAAAATGATGATGTATACACTGTCTTTTTTGCCAAAAAATGAAAACATTTTTTTTCACTCAATATTATACTCAAATGAAAGGTAATACTAAGAGCATCCAATAAAACTACTTTTCACTGCGAAATTCCTAGTAGTTTCTGAAATAATCATGATTATGGAGGATCGACAATGGAATTTTTTATGCATTTTAATGCAAAATCTATACTAAATCTCAGAATTTCGCAGAGATTTATGCACTGCTAAATAGCCCTTCAAATTACCTTTCATTTGAGTATAATATTGAGTGAAAACAAAATTTTAGATTTTTTGCAAAAAATGATGATGACACTGTCTTTTTTGCCAAAAAATGAAAACATTTTTTTTGACTCAATATTATACTCAAATGAAAGGTAATACTAAGAGCATCCAATAAAACTACTTTTCACTGCGAAATTCCTAGTAGTTTCTGAAATAATCATGATTATGGAGGATCGACAATGGAATTTTTTATGCATTTTAATGCAAAACCTATACTAAATCTCAGAATTTCGCAGAGATTTATGCACTGCTGAATAGCCCTTCAAATTACCTTTCATTTGAGTATAATATTGAGTGAAAACAAAATTTTCGATGTTTTGCAAAAAATGATGATGTATACACTGTCTTTTTTGCCAAAAAATGAAAACATTTTTTTTCACTCAATATTATACTCAAATGAAAGCTAATACTAAGAGCATCCAATAAAACTTTTCACTGCGAAATTCCTAGTAGTTTCTGAAATAATCATGATTATGGAGGATCGACAATGGAATTTTTTATGCATTTTAATGCAAAATCTATACTAAATCTCAGAATTTCGCAGAGATTTATGCACTGCTAAATAGCCCTTCAAATTACCTTTCATTTGAGTATAATATTGAGTGAAAACAAAATTTTAGATTTTTTGCAAAAAATGATGATGACACTGTCTTTTTTGCCAAAAAATGAAAACATTTTTTTCACTCAATATTATACTCAAATGAAAGGTAATACTAAGAGCATCCAATAAAACTACTTTTCACTGCGAAATTCCTAGTAGTTTCTGAAATAATCATGATTATGGAAGATCGACAATGGAATTTTTTATGCATTTTAATGCAAAATCTATACTAAATCTCAGGATTTCGCAGAGATTTATGCACTGCTGAATAGCCTTTCAAATTACCTTTCATTTGAGTATAATATTGAGTGAAAACAAAATTTTAGATTTTTTGCAAAAAATGATGATGACACTGTCTTTTTTGCCAAAAAATGAAAACATTTTTTTTGACTCAATATTATACTCAAATGAAAGGTAATACTAAGAGCATCCAATAAAACTACTTTTCACTGCGAAATTCCTAGTAGTTTCTGAAATAATCATGATTATGGAGGATCGACAAAGGAATTTTTTATGCATTTTAATGCAAAATCTATACTAAATCTCAGAATTTCGCAGAGATTTATGCACTGCTGAATAGCCCTTCAAATTACCTTTCATTTGAGTATAATATTGAGTGAAAACAAAATTTTCGATTTTTTGCAAAAAATGATGATGTATATACTGTCTTTTTTGCCAAAAAATGAAAACATTTTTTTCACTCAATATTATACTCAAATGAAAGGTAATACTAAGAGCATCCAATAAAACTACTTTTCACTGCGAAATTCCTAGTAGTTTCTGAAATAATCATGATTATGGAAGATCGACAATGGAATTTTTTATGCATTTTAATGCAAAATCTATACTAAATCTCAGGATTTCGCAGAGATTTATGCACTGCTGAATAGCCTTTCAAATTACCTTTCATTTGAGTATAATATTGAGTGAAAACAAAATTTTCGATTTTTTGCAAAAAATTATGTATACACTGTCTTTTTTGCCAAAAAATTAAAACATTTTTTTTCACTCAATATTATACTCAAATGAAAGGTAATACTAAGAGCATCCAATAAAACTACTTTTCACTGCGAAATTCCTAGTAGTTTCTGAAATAATCATGATTATGGAGGATCGACAATGGAATTTTTTATGCATTTTAATGCAAAATCTATACTAAATCTCAGGATTTCGCAGAGATTTATGCACTGCTGAATAGCCCTTCAAATTACCTTTCATTTGAGTATAATATTGAGAGAAAACAAAATTTTAGATTTTTTTGCAAAAAATGATGATGTATACACTGTCTTTTTTGCCAAAAAATGAAAACATTTTTTTTCACTCAATATTATACTCAAATGAAAGGTAATACTAAGAGCATCCAATAAAACTACTTTTCACTGCGAAATTCCTAGTAGTTTCTGACTTAATCATGATTACGGAACATCGACAATGGAATTTTTTATGCATTTTAATGCAAAATCTATACTAAATCTCAGAATTTCGCAGAGATTTATGCACTGCTGAATAGCCCTTCAAATTACCTTTCATTTGAGTATAATATTGAGTGAAAACAAAATTTTCGATTTTTTGCAAAAAATGATGATGTATATACTGTCTTTTTTGCCAAAAAATGAAAACATTTTTTTCACTCAATATTATACTCAAATGAAAGGTAATACTAAGAGCATCCAATAAAACTACTTTTCACTGCGAAATTCCTAGTAGTTTCTGAAATAATCATGATTATGGAAGATCGACAATGGAATTTTTTATGCATTTTAATGCAAAATCTATACTAAATCTCAGGATTTCGCAGAGATTTATGCACTGCTGAATAGCCTTTCAAATTACCTTTCATTTGAGTATAATATTGAGTGAAAACAAAATTTTCGATTTTTTGCAAAAAATTATGTATACACTGTCTTTTTTGCCAAAAAATTAAAACATTTTTTTTCACTCAATATTATACTCAAATGAAAGGTAATACTAAGAGCATCCAATAAAACTACTTTTCACTGCGAAATTCCTAGTAGTTTCTGAAATAATCATGATTATGGAGGATCGACAATGGAATTTTTTATGCATTTTAATGCAAAATCTATACTAAATCTCAGGATTTCGCAGAGATTTATGCACTGCTGAATAGCCCTTCAAATTACCTTTCATTTGAGTATAATATTGAGTGAAAACAAAATTTTCGATTTTTTGCAAAAAATGATGATGTATACACTGTCTTTTTTGCCAAAAAATGAAAACATTTTTTTTCACTCAATATTATACTCAAATGAAAGGTAATACTAAGAGCATCCAATAAAACTACTTTTCACTGCGAAATTCCTAGTAGTTTCTGAAATAATCATGATTATGGAGGATCGACAATGGAATTTTTTATGCATTTTAATGCAAAATCTATACTAAATCTCAGAATTTCGCAGAGATTTATGCACTGCTGAATAGCCCTTCAAATTACCTTTCATTTGAGTATAATATTGAGTGAAAACAAAATTTTCGATTTTTTGCAAAAAATGATGATGTATACACTGTCTTTTTTGCCAAAAAATGAAAACATTTTTTTTCACTCAATATTATACTCAAATGAAAGGTAATACTAAGAGCATCCAATAAAACTACTTTTCACTGCGAAATTCCTAGTAGTTTCTGAAATAATCATGATTATGTAGGATCGACAATGGAATTTTTTATGCATTTTAATGCAAAATCTATACTAAATCTCAGAATTTCGCAGAGATTTATGCACTGCTGAATAGCCCTTCAAATTACCTTTCATTTGAGTATAATATTGAGTGAAAACAAAATTTTCGATGTTTTGCAAAAAATGATGATGTATACACTGTCTTTTTTGCCAAAAAATGAAAACATTTTTTTTCACTCAATATTATACTCAAATGAAAGGTAATACTAAGAGCATCCAATAAAACTACTTTTCACTGCGAAATTCCTAGTAGTTTCTGAAATAATCATGATTATGGAAGATCGACAATGGAATTTTTTATGCATTTTAATGCAAAATCTATACTAAATCTCAGAATTTCGCAGAGATTTATGCACTGCTGAATAGCCCTTCAAATTACCTTTCATTTGAGTATAATATTGAGAGAAAACAAAATTTTAGATTTTTTTGCAAAAAATGATGATGTATACACTGTCTTTTTTGCCAAAAAATGAAAACATTTTTTTTCACTCAATATTATACTCAAATGAAAGGTAATACTAAGAGCATCCAATAAAACTACTTTTCACTGCGAAATTCCTAGTAGTTTCTGACTTAATCATGATTACGGAACATCGACAATGGAATTTTTTATGCATTTTAATGCAAAATCTATACTAAATCTCAGAATTTCGCAGAGATTTATGCACTGCTGAATAGCCCTTCAAATTACCTTTCATTTGAGTATAATATTGAGTGAAAACAAAATTTTCTTTGCAAAAAATGATGATACACTGTCTTTTTTGCCAAAAAATGAAAACTTTTTTTTCACTCAATATTATACTCAAATGAAAGGTAATACTAAGAGCATCCAATAAAACTACTTTTCACTGCGAAATTCCTAGTAGTTTCTGACTCAATCATGATTATGGAAGATCGACAATGGAATTTTTTATGCATTATAATGCAAAATCTATACGAAATTTCAGGATTTCGCAGAGATTTATGCACAAAATTTTCGATTTTTGCAAAAAATGATGATGTATACACTGTCTTTTTTGCCAAAAAATTAAAACATTTTTTTTTCACTCAATATTATACTCAAATGAAAGGTAATACTAAGAGCATCCAATAAAACTACTTTTCACTGCGAAATTCCTAGTAGTTTCTGAAATAATCATGATTATGGAGGATCGACAATGGAATTTTTTATGCATTTTAATGCAAAATCTATACTAAATCTCAGGATTTCGCAGAGATTTATGCACTGCTGAATAGCCCTTCAAATTACCTTTCATTTGAGTATAATATTGAGTGAAAACAAAATTTTAGATTTTTTGCAAAAAATAATGTATACACTGTCTTTTTTGCCAAAAAATGAAAACATTTTTTTTCACTCAATATTATACTCAAATGAAAGGTAATACTAAGAGCATCAATTAAAACTACTTTTCACTGCAAAATTCCTAGTAGTTTCTGAAATAATCATGGTTATGAAAGATCGACAATGGAATTTCTTATGCATTTTAATGCAAAATCTATACTAAATCTCAGAATTTCGCAGAGATTTATGCACTGCTGAATAGCCCTTCAAATTACCTTTCATTTGAGTATAATATTGAGTGAAAACAAAATTTTCGATTTTTTGCAAAAAATGATGATGTATACACTGTCTTTTTTGCCAAAAAATGAAAACATTTTTTTTCACTCAATATTATACTCAAATGAAGGGTAATACTAAGAGCATCCAATAAAACTACTTTTCACTGCGAAATTCCTAGTAGTTTCTGAAATAATCATGATTATGGAGGATCGACAATGGAATTTTTTATGCATTTTAATGCAAAATCTATACTAAATCTCAGAATTTCGCAGAGATTTATGCACTGCTGAATAGCCCTTCAAATTACCTTTCATTTGAGTATAATATTGAGTGAAAACAAAATTTTAGATTTTTTGCAAAAAATGATGATGTATACACTGTCTTTTTTGCCAAAAAATGAAAACATTTTTTTTCACTCAATATTATACTCAAATGAAAGGTAATACTAAGAGCATCCAATAAAACTACTTTTCACTGCGAAATTCCTAGTAGTTTCTGAAATAATCATGATTATGGAGGATCGACAATGGAATTTTTTATGCATTTTAATGCAAAATCTATACTAAATCTCAGAATTTCGCAGAGATTTATGCACTGCTAAATAGCCCTTCAAATTACCTTTCATTTGAGTATAATATTGAGTGAAAACAAAATTTTAGATTTTTTGCAAAAAATGATGATGACACTGTCTTTTTTGCCAAAAAATGAAAACATTTTTTTTGACTCAATATTATACTCAAATGAAAGGTAATACTAAGAGCATCCAATAAAACTACTTTTCACTGCGAAATTCCTAGTAGTTTCTGAAATAATCATGATTATGGAGGATCGACAATGGAATTTTTTATGCATTTTAATGCAAAATCTATACTAAATCTCAGAATTTCGCAGAGATTTATGCACTGCTGAATAGCCCTTCAAATTACCTTTCATTTGAGTATAATATTGAGTGAAAACAAAATTTTCGATGTTTTGCAAAAAATGATGATGTATACACTGTCTTTTTTGCCAAAAAATGAAAACATTTTTTTTCACTCAATATTATACTCAAATGAAAGCTAATACTAAGAGCATCCAATAAAACTTTTCACTGCGAAATTCCTAGTAGTTTCTGAAATAATCATGATTATGGAGGATCGACAATGGAATTTTTTATGCATTTTAATGCAAAATCTATACTAAATCTCAGAATTTCGCAGAGATTTATGCACTGCTAAATAGCCCTTCAAATTACCTTTCATTTGAGTATAATATTGAGTGAAAACAAAATTTTAGATTTTTTGCAAAAAATGATGATGACACTGTCTTTTTTGCCAAAAAATGAAAACATTTTTTTCACTCAATATTATACTCAAATGAAAGGTAATACTAAGAGCATCCAATAAAACTACTTTTCACTGCGAAATTCCTAGTAGTTTCTGAAATAATCATGATTATGGAGGATCGACAATGGAATTTTTTATGCATTTTAATGCAAAATCTATACTAAATCTCAGAATTTCGCAGAGATTTATGCACTGCTGAATAGCCCTTTAAATTACCTTTCATTTGAGTATAATATTGAGTGAAAACAAAATTTTCGATTTTTTGCAAAAAATGATGATGTATACACTGTCTTTTTTGCCAAAAAATGAAAACATTTTTTTTCACTCATTATTATACTCAAATGAAAGGTAATACTAAGAGCATCCAATAAAACTACTTTTCACTGCGAAATTCCTAGTAGTTTCTGAAATAATTATGATTATGGAGGATCGACAATGGAATTTTTTATGCATTTTAATGCAAAATCTATACTAAATCTCAGGATTTCGCAGAGATTTATGCACTGCTGAATAGCCCTTCAAATTACCTTTCATTTGAGTATAATATTGAGTGAAAACAAAATTTTCGATTTTTTGCAAAAAATGATGATGTATACACTGTCTTTTTTGCCAAAAAATGAAAACATTTTCTTTCACTCAATATTATACTCAAATGAAAGGTAATACTAAGAGCATCCAATAAAACTACTTTTCACTGCGAAATTCCTAGTAGTTTCTGAAATAATCATGATTATGGAGGATCGACAATGGAATTTTTTATGCATTTTAATGCAAAATCTATACTAAATCTCAGAATTTCGCAGAGATTTATGCACTGCTGAATAGCCCTTCAAATTACCTTTCATTTGAGTATAATATTGAGTGAAAACAAAATTTTAGATTTTTGCAAAAAATGATGATGTATACAGTCTTTTTTGCCAAAAAATGAAAACATTTTTTTTCACTCAATATTATACTCAAATGAAAGGTAATACTAAGAGCATCCAATAAAACTACTTTTCACTGCGAAATTCCTAGTAGTTTCTGAAATAATCATGATTATGGAGGATCGACAACGGAATTTTTTATGCATTTTAATGCAAAATCTATACTAAATCTCAGAATTTCGCAGAGATTTATGCACTGCTGAATAGCCCTTCAAATTACCTTTCATTTGAGTATAATATTGAGTGAAAACAAAATTTTAGATTTTTTGCAAAAAATAATGTATACACTGTCTTTTTTGCCAAAAAATGAAAACATTTTTTTTCACTCAATATTATACTCAAATGAAAGGTAATACTAAGAGCATCCAATAAAACTACTTTTCACTGTGAAATTCCTAGTTGTTTTTGAAATAATCATGATTATGGAGGATCGACAATGGAATTTTTTATGCATTTTAATGCAAAATCTATACTAAATCTCAGAATTTCGCAGAGATTTATGCACTGCTGAATAGCCCTTCAAATTACCTTTCATTTGAGTATAATATTGAGTGAAAACAAAATTTTCGATGTTTTGCAAAAAATGATGATGTATACACTGTCTTTTTTGCCAAAAAATGAAAACATTTTTTTTCACTCAATATTATACTCAAATGAAAGGTAATACTAAGAGCATCCAATAAAACTACTTTTCACTGCGAAATTCCTAGTAGTTTCTGAAATAATCATGATTATGGAGGATCGACAATGGAATTTTTTATGCATTTTAATGCAAAATCTATACTAAATCTCAGAATTTCGCAGAGATTTATGCACTGCTGAATAGCCCTTCAAATTACCTTTCATTTGAGTATAATATTGAGTGAAAACAAAATTTTCGATTTTTTGCAAAAAATGATGTATACACTGTCTTTTTTGCCAAAAAATTAAAACTTTTTTTTTCACTCAATATTATACTCAAATGAAAGGTAATACTAAGAGCATCCAATAAAACTACTTTTCACTGCGAAATTCCTAGTAGTTTCTGACTTAATCATGATTATGGAAGATCGACAATGGAATTTTTTATGCATTATAATGCAAAATCTATACGAAATTTCAGGATTTCGCAGAGATTTATGCACAAAATTTTCGATTTTTTGCAAAAAATGATGATGTATACACTGTCTTTTTTGCCAAAAAATTAAAACATTTTTTTTTTCACTCAATATTATACTCAAATGAAAGGTAATACTAAGAGCATCCAATAAAACTACTTTTCACTGCGAAATTCCTAGTAGTTTCTGAAATAATCATGATTATGGAGGATCGACAATGGAATTTTTTATGCATTTTAATGCAAAATCTATACTAAATCTCAGAATTTCGCAGAGATTTATGCACTGCTGAATAGCCCTTCAAATTACCTTTCATTTGAGTATAATATTGAGTGAAAACAAAATTTTCGATGTTTTGCAAAAAATGATGATGTATACACTGTCTTTTTTGACAAAAAATTAAACATTTTTTTTCACTCAATATTATACTCAAATGAAAGGTAATACTAAGAGCATCCAATAAAACTACTTTTCACTGCGAAATTCCTAGTAGTTTCTGAAATAATCATGATTATGGAAGATCGACAATGGAATTTTTTATGCATTTTAATGCAAAATCTATACTAAATCTCAGAATTTCGCAGAGATTTATGCACTGCTGAATAGCCCTTCAAATTACCTTTCATTTGAGTATAATATTGAGTGAAAACAAAATTTTAGATTTTTTGCAAAAAATGATGATGTATACACTGTCTTTTTTGCCAAAAAATGAAAACATTTTTTTTCACTCAATATTATACTCAAATGAAAGGTAATACTAAGAGTATCCAATAAAACTACTTTTCACTGCAAATTCCTAGTAGTTTCTGACTTAATCATGATTATGGAAGATCGACAATGGAATTTTTTATGCATTTTAATGCAAAATCTATACTAAATCTCAGAATTTCGCAGAGATTTATGCACTGCTGAATAGCCCTTCAAATTTCCTTTCATTTGAGTATAATATTGAGTGAAAACAAAATTTTCGATTTTTTGCAAAAAATGATGATGTATACACTGTCTTTTTTGCCAAAAAATGAAAACATTTTTTTTCACTCAATATTATACTCAAATGAAAGGTAATACTAAGAGCATCCAATAAAACTACTTTTCACTGCGAAATTCCTAGTAGTTTCTGACTTAGTCATGATTATGGAAGATCGATAATGGAATTTTTTATGCATTTTAATGCAAAATCTATACTAAATCTCAGGATTTCGCAGAGATTTATGCACTGCTGAATATCCCTTCAAATTACCTTTCATTTGAGTATAATATTGAGTGAAAACAAAATTTTCGATTTTTTGCAAAAAATGATGATGTATATACACTGTCTTTTTTGCCAAAAAATGAAAACATTTTTTTTCACTCAATATTATACTCAAATGAAAGGTAATACTAAGAGCATCCAATAAAACTACTTTTCACTGCGAAATTCCTAGTAGTTTCTGAAATAATCATGGTTATGGAAGATCGACAATGGAATTTTTTATGCATTTTAATGCAAAATCTATACTAAATCTCAGAATTTCGCAGAGATTTATGCACTGCTGAATAGCCCTTCAAATTACCTTTCATTTGAGTATAATATTGAGTGAAAACAAAATTTTCGATGTTTTGCAAAAAATGATGATGTATACACTGTCTTTTTTGCCAAAAAATGAAAACATTTTTTTTCACTCATTATTATACTCAAATGAAAGGTAATACTAAGAGCATCCAATAAAACTACTTTTCACTGCGAAATTCCTAGTAGTTTCTGAAATAATCATGATTATGGAGGATCGACAATGGAATTTTTTATGCATTTTAATGCAAAATCTATACTAAATCTCAGAATTTCGCAGAGATTTATGCACTGCTGAATAGCCCTTCAAATTACCTTTCATTTGAGTATAATATTGAGTGAAAACAAAATTTTCGATGTTTTGCAAAAAATGATGATGTATACACTGTCTTTTTTGACAAAAAATTAAACATTTTTTTTCACTCAATATTATACTCAAATGAAAGGTAATACTAAGAGCATCCAATAAAACTACTTTTCACTGCGAAATTCCTAGTAGTTTCTGAAATAATCATGATTATGGAAGATCGACAATGGAATTTTTTATGCATTTTAATGCAAAATCTATACTAAATCTCAGAATTTCGCAGAGATTTATGCACTGCTGAATAGCCCTTCAAATTACCTTTCATTTGAGTATAATATTGAGTGAAAACAAAATTTTCGATTTTTTGCAAAAAATTATGATGTATACACTGTCTTTTTTGCCAAAAAATGAAAACATTTTTTTTCACTCAATATTATACTCAAATGAAAGGTAATACTAAGAGCATCCAATAAAACTACTTTTCACTGCGAAATTCCTAGTAGTTTCTGACTTAGTCATGATTATGGAAGATCGACAATGGAATTTTTTATGCATTTTAATGCAAAATCTATACTAAATCTCAGGATTTCGCAGAGATTTATGCACTGCTGAATAGCCCTTCAAATTACCTTTCATTTGAGTATAATATTGAGTGAAAACAAAATTTTCGATTTTTTGCAAAAAATGATGATGTATACACTGTCTTTTTTGCCAAAAAATGAAAACATTTTTTTTCACTCAATATTATACTCAAATGAAAGGTAATACTAAGAGCATCCAATAAAACTACTTTTCACTGCGAAATTCCTAGTAGTTTCTGAAATAATCATGATTATGGAGGATCGACAATGGAATTTTTTATGCATTTTAATGCAAAATCTATACTAAATCTCAGAATTTCGCAGAGATTTATGCACTGCTGAATAGCCCTTCAAATTACCTTTCATTTGAGTATAATATTGAGTGAAAACAAAATTTTCGATTTTTGCAAAAAATGATGATGTATACACTGTCTTTTTTGCCAAAAAATGAAAACATTTTTTTTCACTCAATATTATACTCAAATGAAAGGTAATACTAAGAGCATCCAATAAAACTACTTTTCACTGCGAAATTCCTAGTAGTTTCTGAAATAATCATGATTATGGAGGATCGACAATGGAATTTTTTATGCATTTTAATGCAAAATCTATACTAAATCTCAGAATTTCGCAGAGATTTATGCACTGCTGAATAGCCCTTCAAATTACCTTTCATTTGAGTATAATATTGAGTGAAAACAAAATTTTCGATTTTTTGCAAAAAATGATGATGTATACACTGTCTTTTTTGCCAAAAAATGAAAACATTTTTTTTCACTCAATATTATACTCAAATGAAAGGTAATACTAAGAGCATCCAATAAAACTACTTTTCACTGCGAAATTCCTAGTAGTTTCTGAAATAATCATGATTATGGAGGATCGACAATGGAATTTTTTATGCATTTTAATGCAAAATCTATACTAAATCTCAGGATTTCGCAGAGATTTATGCACTGCTGAATAGCCCTTCAAATTACCTTTCGTTTGAGTATAATATTGAGTGAAAACAAAATTTTCGATTTTTTGCAAAAAATGATGATGTATACACTGTCTTTTTTGCCAAAAAATGAAAACATTTTTTTTCACTCAATATTATACTCAAATGAAAGGTAATACTAAGAGCATCCAATAAAACTACTTTTCACTGCGAAATTCCTAGTAGTTTCTGAAATAATCATGATTATGGAGGATCGACAATGGAATTTTTTATGCATTTTAATGCAAAATCTATACTAAATCTCAGAATTTCGCAGAGATTTATGCACTGCTGAATAGCCCTTCAAATTACCTTTCATTTGAGTATAATATTGAGTGAAAACAAAATTTTCGATTTTTTGCAAAAAATGATGATGTATACACTGTCTTTTTTGCCAAAAAATGAAAACATTTTTTTTCACTCAATATTATACTCAAATGAAAGGTAATACTAAGAGCATCCAATAAAACTACTTTTCACTGCGAAATTCCTAGTAGTTTCTGAAATAATCATGATTATGGAAGATCGACAATGGAATTTTTTATGCATTTTAATGCAAAATCTATACTAAATCTCAGGATTTCGCAGAGATTTATGCACTGCTGAATAGCCCTTCAAATTACCTTTCATTTGAGTATAATATTGAGTGAAAACAAAATTTTCGATTTTTTGCAAAAAATGATGATGTATACACTGTCTTTTTTGCCAAAAAATGAAAACATTTTTTTCACTCAATATTATACTCAAATGAAAGGTAATACTAAGAGCATCCAATAAAACTACTTTTCACTGCGAAATTCCTAGTAGTTTCTGAAATAATCATGATTATGGAGGATCGACAATGGAATTTTTTATGCATTTTAATGCAAAATCTATACTAAATCTCAGAATTTCGCAGAGATTTATGCACTGCTGAATAGCCCTTCAAATTACCTTTCATTTGAGTATAATATTGAGTGAAAACAAAATTTTCGATGTTTTGCAAAAAATGATGATGTATACACTGTCTTTTTTGACAAAAAATTAAACATTTTTTTTCACTCAATATTATACTCAAATGAAAGGTAATACTAAGAGCATCCAATAAAACTACTTTTCACTGCGAAATTCCTAGTAGTTTCTGACTTAGTCATGATTATGGAAGATCGACAATGGAATTTTTTATGCATTTTAATGCAAAATCTATACTAAATCTCAGGATTTCGCAGAGATTTATGCACTGCTGAATAGCCCTTCAAATTACCTTTCATTTGAGTATAATATTGAGTGAAAACAAAATTTTCGATTTTTTGCAAAAAATGATGATGTATACACTGTCTTTTTTGCCAAAAAATGAAAACATTTTTTTTCACTCAATATTATACTCAAATGAAAGGTAATACTAAGAGCATCCAATAAAACTACTTTTCACTGCGAAATTCCTAGTAGTTTCTGAAATAATCATGATTATGGGAGATCGACAATGGAATTTTTTATACTAAATCTCAGAATTTCGCAGAGATTTATGCACTGCTGAATAGCCCTTCAAATTACCTTTCATTTGAGTATAATATTGAGTGAAAACAAAATTTTCGATTTTTTGCAAAAAATGATGATGTATACACTGTCTTTTTTGCCAAAAAATGAAAACATTTTTTTTTCACTCAATATTATACTCAAATGAAAGGTAATACTAAAAGCATCCAATAAAACTACTTTTCACTGCGAAATTCCTAGTAGTTTCTGAAATAATCATGATTATGGAAGATCGACAATGGAATTTTTTATGCATTTTAATGCAAAATCTATACTAAATCTCAGAATTTCGCAGAGATTTATGCACTGCTGAATAGCCCTTCAAATTACCTTTCATTTGAGTATAATATTGAGTGAAAACAAAATTTTCGATTTTTTGCAAAAAATGATGTATACACTGTCTTTTTTGCCAAAAAATGAAAACATTTTTTTTCACTCAATATTATACTCAAATGAAAGGTAATACTAAGAGCATCCAATAAAACTACTTTTCACTGCGAAATTCCTAGTAGTTTCTGACTTAGTCATGATTATGGAAGATCGACAATGGAATTTTTTATGCATTTTAATGCAAAATCTATACTAAATCTCAGGATTTCGCAGAGATTTATGCACTGCTGAATAGCCCTTCAAATTACCTTTCATTTGAGTATAATATTGAGTGAAAACAAAATTTTCGATTTTTTGCAAAAAATGATGATGTATACACTGTCTTTTTTGCCAAAAAATGAAAACATTTTTTTTCACTCAATATTATACTCAAATGAAAGGTAATACTAAGAGCATCCAATAAAACTACTTTTCACTGCGAAATTCCTAGTAGTTTCTGACTTAGTCA
This sequence comes from Eustalomyia histrio, assembly GCA_949748255.1. Lineage (NCBI taxonomy): Eukaryota > Metazoa > Arthropoda > Insecta > Diptera > Anthomyiidae > Eustalomyia > Eustalomyia histrio. The sequence goes on from OX456526.1 coordinate 125,111,456, forward strand.
TGGTTATGGAAGATCGACAATGGAATTTTTTATGCATTTTAATGCAAAATCTATACTAAATCTCAGGATTTCGCAGAGATTTATGCACTGCTGAATAGCCCTTCAAATTACCTTTCATTTGAGTATAATATTGAGTGAAAACAAAATTTTCGATTTTTTGCAAAAAATGATGATGTATACACTGTCTTTTTTGCCAAAAAATGAAAACATTTTTTTTCACTCAATATTATACTCAAATGAAAGGTAATACTAAGAGCATCCAATAAAACTACTTTTCACTGCGAAATTCCTAGTAGTTTCTGACTTAGTCATGATTATGGAAGATCGACAATGGAATTTTTTATGCATTTTAATGCAAAATCTATACTAAATCTCAGGATTTCGCAGAGATTTATGCACTGCTGAATAGCCCTTCAAATTACCTTTCATTTGAGTATAATATTGAGTGAAAACAAAATTTTCGATTTTTTGCAAAAAATGATGATGTATACACTGTCTTTTTTGACAAAAAATGAAAACATTTTTTTTCACTCAATATTATACTCAAATGAAAGGTAATACTAAGAGCATCCAATAAAACTACTTTTCACTGCGAAATTCCTAGTAGTTTCTGACTTAGTCATGATTATGGAAGATCGACAATGGAATTTTTTATGCATTTTAATGCAAAATCTATACTAAATCTCAGGATTTCGCAGAGATTTATGCACTGCTGAATAGCCCTTCAAATTACCTTTAATTTGAGTATAATATTGAGTGAAAACAAAATTTTCGATTTTTTGCAAAAAATGATGATGTATACACTGTCTTTTTTGCCAAAAAATGAAAACATTTTTTTTCACTCAATATTATACTCAAATGAAAGGTAATACTAAGAGCATCCAATAAAACTACTTTTCACTGCGAAATTCCTAGTAGTTTCTGAAATAATCATGATTATGGGAGATCGACAATGGAATTTTTTATGCATTTTAATGCAAAATCTATACTAAGTCTCAGGATTTCGCAGAGATTTATGCACTGCTGAATAGCCCTTCAAATTACCTTTCATTTGAGTATAATATTGAGTGAAAACAAAATTTTCGATTTTTTGCAAAAAATGATGTATACACTGTCTTTTTTGCCAAAAAATTAAAACATTTTTTTTCACTCAATATTATACTCAAATGAAAGGTAATACTAAGAGCATCCAATAAAACTACTTTTCACTGCGAAATTCCTAGTAGTTTCTGACTTAGTCATGATTATGGAAGATCGACAATGGAATTTTTTATGCATTTTAATGCAAAATCTATACTAAATCTCAGGATTTCGCAGAGATTTATGCACTGCTGAATAGCCCTTCAAATTACCTTTCATTTGAGTATAATATTGAGTGAAAACAAAATTTTCGATTTTTTGCAAAAAATGATGATGTATACACTGTCTTTTTTGCCAAAAAATTAAAACATTTTTTTTCACTCAATATTATACTCAAATGAAAGGTAATACTAAGAGCATCCAATAAAACTACTTTTCACTGCGAAATTCCTAGTAGTTTCTGAAATAATCATGATTATGGGAGATCGACAATGGAATTTTTTATGCATTTTAATGCAAAATCTATACTAAATCTCAGGATTTCGCAGAGATTTATGCACTGCTGAATAGCCCTTCAAATTACCTTTCATTTGAGTATAATATTGAGTGAAAACAAAATTTTCGATTTTTTGCAAAAAATGATGATGTATACACTGTCTTTTTTGCCAAAAAATGAAAACATTTTTTTTCACTCAATATTATACTCAAATGAAAGGTAATACTAAGAGCATCCAATAAAACTACTTTTCACTGCGAAATTCCTAGTAGTTTCTGAAATAATCATGATTATGGAGGATCGACAATGGAATTTTTTATACATTTTAATGCAAAATCTATACTAAATCTCAGAATTTCGCAGAGATTTATGCACTGCTGAATAGCCCTTCAAATTACCTTTCATTTGAGTATAATATTGAGTGAAAACAAAATTTTCGATTTTTTGCAAAAAATGATGTATACACTGTCTTTTTTGCCAAAAAATGAAAACATTTTTTTTTCACTCAATATTATACTCAAATGAAAGGTAATACTAAGAGCATCCAATAAAACTACTTTTCACTGCGAAATTCCTAGTAGTTTCTGAAATAATCATGATTATGGAGGATCGACAATGGAATTTTTTATGCATTTTAATGCAAAATCTATACTAAATCTCAGAATTTCGCAGAGATTTATGCACTGCTGAATAGCCCTTCAAATTACCTTTCATTTGAGTATAATATTGAGTGAAAACAAAATTTTCGATTTTTTGCAAAAAATGATGATGTATACACTGTCTTTTTTGCCAAAAAATGAAAACATTTTTTTTCACTCAATATTATACTCAAATGAAAGGTAATACTAAGAGCATCCAATAAAACTACTTTTCACTGCGAAATTCCTAGTAGTTTCTGACTTAGTCATGATTATGGAAGATCGACAATGGAATTTTTTATGCATTTTAATGCAAAATCTATACTAAATCTCAGGATTTCGCAGAGATTTATGCACTGCTGAATAGCCCTTCAAATTACCTTTCATTTGAGTATAATATTGAGTGAAAACAAAATTTTCGATTTTTTGCAAAAAATGATAATGTATACACTGTCTTTTTTGCCAAAAAATGAAAACATTTTTTTTCACTCAATATTATACTCAAATGAAAGGTAATACTAAGAGCATCCAATAAAACTACTTTTCACTGCGAAATTCCTAGTAGTTTCTGACTTAGTCATGATTATGGAAGATCGACAATGGAATTTTTTATGCATTTTAATGCAAAATCTATACTAAATCTCAGGATTTCGCAGAGATTTATGCACTGCTGAATAGCCCTTCAAATTACCTTTCATTTGAGTATAATATTGAGTGAAAACAAAATTTTCGATTTTTTGCAAAAAATGATGTATACACTGTCTTTTTTGACAAAAAATGAAAACATTTTTTTTCACTCAATATTATACTCAAATGAAAGGTAATACTAAGAGCATCCAATAAAACTACTTTTCACTGCGAAATTCCTAGTAGTTTCTGACTTAGTCATGATTATGGAAGATCGACAATGGAATTTTTTATGCATTTTAATGCAAAATCTATACTAAAACTCAGGATTTCGCAGAGATTTATGCACTGCTGAATAGCCCTTCAAATTACCTTTCATTTGAGTATAATATTGAGTGAAAACAAAATTTTCGATTTTTTGCAAAAAATGATGATGTATACACTGTCTTTTTTGCCAAAAAATTAAAACATTTTTTTTCACTCAATATTATACTCAAATGAAAGGTAATACTAAGAGCATCCAATAAAACTACTTTTCACTGCGAAATTCCTAGTAGTTTCTGACTTAGTCATGATTATGGAAGATCGACAATGGAATTTTTTATGCATTTTAATGCAAAATCTATACTAAATCTCAGGATTTCGCAGAGATTTATGCACTGCTGAATAGCCCTTCAAATTACCTTTCATTTGAGTATAATATTGAGTGAAAACAAAATTTTCGATTTTTTGCAAAAAATGATGATGTATACACTGTCTTTTTTGCCAAAAAATGAAAACATTTTTTTTCACTCAATATTATACTCAAATGAAAGGTAATACTAAGAGCATCCAATAAAACTACTTTTCACTGCGAAATTCCTAGTAGTTTCTGAAATAATCATGATTATGGGAGATCGACAATGGAATTTTTTATACTAAATCTCAGAATTTCGCAGAGATTTATGCACTGCTGAATAGCCCTTCAAATTACCTTTCATTTGAGTATAATATTGAGTGAAAACAAAATTTTCGATTTTTTGCAAAAAATGATGATGTATACACTGTCTTTTTTGCCAAAAAATGAAAACATTTTTTTTTCACTCAATATTATACTCAAATGAAAGGTAATACTAAGAGCATCCAATAAAACTACTTTTCACTGCGAAATTCCTAGTAGTTTCTGAAATAATCATGATTATGGAAGATCGACAATGGAATTTTTTATGCATTTTAATGCAAAATCTATACTAAATCTCAGAATTTCGCAGAGATTTATGCACTGCTGAATAGCCCTTCAAATTACCTTTCATTTGAGTATAATATTGAGTGAAAACAAAATTTTCGATTTTTTGCAAAAAATGATGATGTATACACTGTCTTTTTTGCCAAAAAATGAAAACATTTTTTTTCACTCAATATTATACTCAAATGAAAGGTAATACTAAGAGCATCCAATAAAACTACTTTTCACTGCGAAATTCCTAGTAGTTTCTGACTTAGTCATGATTATGGAAGATCGACAATGGAATTTTTTATGCATTTTAATGCAAAATCTATACTAAATCTCAGGATTTCGCAGAGATTTATGCACTGCTGAATAGCCCTTCAAATTACCTTTCATTTGAGTATAATATTGAGTGAAAACAAAATTTTCGATTTTTTGCAAAAAATGATGATGTATACACTGTCTTTTTTGACAAAAAATGAAAACATTTTTTTTCACTCAATATTATACTCAAATGAAAGGTAATACTAAGAGCATCCAATAAAACTACTTTTCACTGCGAAATTCCTAGTAGTTTCTGACTTAGTCATGGTTATGGAAGATCGACAATGGAATTTTTTATGCATTTTAATGCAAAATCTATACTAAATCTCAGGATTTCGCAGAGATTTATGCACTGCTGAATAGCCCTTCAAATTACCTTTCATTTGAGTATAATATTGAGTGAAAACAAAATTTTCGATTTTTTGCAAAAAATGATGATGTATACACTGTCTTTTTTGCCAAAAAATGAAAACATTTTTTTTCACTCAATATTATACTCAAATGAAAGGTAATACTAAGAGCATCCAATAAAACTACTTTTCACTGCGAAATTCCTAGTAGTTTCTGACTTAGTCATGATTATGGAAGATCGACAATGGAATTTTTTATGCATTTTAATGCAAAATCTATACTAAATCTCAGGATTTCGCAGAGATTTATGCACTGCTGAATAGCCCTTCAAATTACCTTTCATTTGAGTATAATATTGAGTGAAAACAAAATTTTCGATTTTTTGCAAAAAATGATGATGTATACACTGTCTTTTTTGACAAAAAATGAAAACATTTTTTTTCACTCAATATTATACTCAAATGAAAGGTAATACTAAGAGCATCCAATAAAACTACTTTTCACTGCGAAATTCCTAGTAGTTTCTGACTTAGTCATGATTATGGAAGATCGACAATGGAATTTTTTATGCATTTTAATGCAAAATCTATACTAAATCTCAGGATTTCGCAGAGATTTATGCACTGCTGAATAGCCCTTCAAATTACCTTTCATTTGAGTATAATATTGAGTGAAAACAAAATTTTCGATTTTTTGCAAAAAATGATGATGTATACACTGTCTTTTTTGCCAAAAAATTAAAACATTTTTTTTCACTCAATATTATACTCAAATGAAAGGTAATACTAAGAGCATCCAATAAAACTACTTTTCACTGCGAAATTCCTAGTAGTTTCTGACTTAGTCATGATTATGGAAGATCGACAATGGAATTTTTTATGCATTTTAATGCAAAATCTATACTAAATCTCAGGATTTCGCAGAGATTTATGCACTGCTGAATAGCCCTTCAAATTACCTTTCATTTGAGTATAATATTGAGTGAAAACAAAATTTTCGATTTTTTGCAAAAAATGATGATGTATACACTGTCTTTTTTGCCAAAAAATGAAAACATTTTTTTTCACTCAATATTATACTCAAATGAAAGGTAATACTAAGAGCATCCAATAAAACTACTTTTCACTGCGAAATTCCTAGTAGTTTCTGAAATAATCATGATTATGGGAGATCGACAATGGAATTTTTTATGCATTTTAATGCAAAATCTATACTAAGTCTCAGGATTTCGCAGAGATTTATGCACTGCTGAATAGCCCTTCAAATTACCTTTCATTTGAGTATAATATTGAGTGAAAACAAAATTTTCGATTTTTTGCAAAAAATGATGATGTATACACTGTCTTTTTTGCCAAAAAATGAAAACATTTTTTTTCACTCAATATTATACTCAAATGAAAGGTAATACTAAGAGCATCCAATAAAACTACTTTTCACTGCGAAATTCCTAGTAGTTTCTGACTTAGTCATGATTATGGAAGATCGACAATGGAATTTTTTATGCATTTTAATGCAAAATCTATACTAAATCTCAGGATTTCGCAGAGATTTATGCACTGCTGAATAGCCCTTCAAATTACCTTTCATTTGAGTATAATATTGAGTGAAAACAAAATTTTCGATTTTTTGCAAAAAATGATTATGTATACACTGTCTTTTTTGCCAAAAAATGAAAACATTTTTTTTCACTCAATATTATACTCAAATGAAAGGTAATACTAAGAGCATCCAATAAAACTACTTTTCACTGCGAAATTCCTAGTAGTTTCTGACTTAGTCATGATTATGGAAGATCGACAATGGAATTTTTTATGCATTTTAATGCAAAATCTATACTAAATCTCAGAATTTCGCAGAGATTTATGCACTGCTGAATAGCCCTTCAAATTACCTTTCATTTGAGTATAATATTGAGTGAAAACAAAATTTTCGATTTTTTGCAAAAAATGATGTATACACTGTCTTTTTTGCCAAAAAATGAGAACATTTTTTTTCACTCATTATTATACTCAAATGAAAGGTAATACTAAGAGCATCCAATAAAACTACTTTTCACTGCGAAATTCCTAGTAGTTTCTGAAATAATCATGATTATGGAGGATCGACAATGGAATTTTTTATGCATTTTAATGCAAAATCTATACTAAATCTCAGGATTTCGCAGAGATTTATGCACTGCTGAATAGCCCTTCAAATTACCTTTCATTTGAGTATAATATTGAGTGAAAACAAAATTTTAGATTTTTTGCAAAAAATGATGATGTATACACTGTCTTTTTTGCCAAAAAATGAAAACATTTTTTTTCACTCAATATTATACTCAAATGAAAGGTAATACTAAGAGCATCCAATAAAACTACTTTTCACTGCGAAATTCCTAGTAGTTTCTGAAATAATCATGATTATGAAAGATCGACAATGGAATTTTTTATGCATTTTAATGCAAAATCTATACTAAATCTCAGAATTTCGCAGAGATTTATGCACTGCTGAATAGCCCTTCAAATTACCTTTCATTTGAGTATAATATTGAGTGAAAACAAAATTTTAGATTTTTTGCAAAAAATGATGATGTCTTTTTTGCCAAAAAATGAAAACATTTTTTTTTCACTCAATATTATACTCAAATGAAAGGTAATACTAAGAGCATCAAATAAAACTACTTTTCACTGCGAAATTCCTAGTAGTTTCTGAAATAATCATGATTATGGAGGATCGACAATGGAATTTTTTATGCATTTTAATGCAAAATCTATACTAAATCTCAGAATTTCGCAGAGATTTATGCACTGCTGAATAGCCCTTCAAATTACCTTTCATTTGAGTATAATATTGAGTGAAAACAAAATTTTCGATTTTTTGCAAAAAAATGATGATGTATACACTGTCTTTTTTGCCAAAAAATGAAAACATTTTTTTTCACTCAATATTATACTCAAATGAAAGGTAATACTAAGAGCATCCAATAAAACTACTTTTCACTGCGAAATTCCTAGTAGTTTCTGAAATAATCATGATTATGGAAGATCGACAATGGAATTTTTTATGCATTTTAATGCAAAATCTATACTAAATCTCAGAATTTCGCAGAGATTTATGCACTGCTGAATAGCCCTTCAAATTACCTTTCATTTGAGTATAATATTGAGTGAAAACAAAATTTTAGATTTTTTGCAAAAAATGATGATGTATACACTGTCTTTTTTGCCAAAAAATGAAAACATTTTTTTTCACTCAATATTATACTCAAATGAAAGGTAATACTAAGAGCATCCAATAAAACTACTTTTCACTGCGAAATTCCTAGTAGTTTCTGAAATAATCATGATTATGGAGGATCGACAATGGAATTTTTTATGCATTTTAATGCAAAATCTATACTAAATCTCAGAATTTCGCAGAGATTTATGCACTGCTGAATAGCCCTTCAAATTACCTTTCATTTGAGTATAATATTGAGTGAAAACAAAATTTTAGATTTTTTGCAAAAAATGATGATGTATACACTGTCTTTTTTGCCAAAAAATGAAAACATTTTTTTTCACTCAATATTATACTCAAATGAAAGGTAATACTAAGAGCATCCAATAAAACTACTTTTCACTGCGAAATTCCTAGTAGTTTCTGAAATAAACATGATTATGGAGGATCGACAATGGAATTTTTTATGCATTTTAATGCAAAATCTATACTAAATCTCAGAATTTCGCAGAGATTTATGGAATGGAATTTTTTATGCATTTTAATGCAAAATCTATACTAAATCTCAGGATTTCGCAGAGATTTATGCACTGCTGAATAGCCCTTCAAATTACCTTTCATTTGAGTATAATATTGAGTGAAAACAAAATTTTAGATTTTTTGCAAAAAATGATGATGTATACACTGTCTTTTTTGCCAAAAAATTAAAACATTTTTTTCACTCAATATTATACTCAAATGAAAGGTAATACTAAGAGCATCCAATAAAACTACTTTTCACTGCGAAATTCCTAGTAGTTTCTGAAATAATCATGATTATGGAGGATCGACAATGGAATTTTTTATGCATTTTAATGCAAAATCTATACTAAATCTCAGGATTTCGCAGAGATTTATGCACTGCTGAATAGCCCTTCAAATTACCTTTCATTTGAGTATAATATTGAGTGAAAACAAAATTTTCGATTTTTTGCAAAAAATGATGATGTATACACTGTCTTTTTTGCCAAAAAATGAAAACATTTTTTTTCACTCAATATTATACTCAAATGAAAGGTAATACTAAGAGCATCCAATAAAACTACTTTTCACTGCGAAATTCCTAGTAGTTTCTGAAATAAACATGATTATGGAGGATCGACAATGGAATTTTTTATGCATTTTAATGCAAAATCTATACTAAATCTCAGAATTTCGCAGAGATTTATGGAATGGAATTTTTTATGCATTTTAATGCAAAATCTATACTAAATCTCAGGATTTCGCAGAGATTTATGCACTGCTGAATAGCCCTTCAAATTACCTTTCATTTGAGTATAATATTGAGTGAAAACAAAATTTTAGATTTTTTGCAAAAAATGATGATGTATACACTGTCTTTTTTGCCAAAAAATTAAAACATTTTTTTCACTCAATATTATACTCAAATGAAAGGTAATACTAAGAGCATCCAATAAAACTACTTTTCACTGCGAAATTCCTAGTAGTTTCTGAAATAATCATGATTATGGAGGATCGACAATGGAATTTTTTATGCATTTTATGCAAAATCTATACTAAATCTCAGGATTTCGCAGAGATTTATGCACTGCTGAATAGCCCTTCAAATTACCTTTCATTTGAGTATAATATTGAGTGAAAACAAAATTTTCGATTTTTTGCAAAAAATGATGATGTATACACTGTCTTTTTTGCCAAAAAATGAAAACATTTTTTTTCACTCATTATTATACTCAAATGAAAGGTAATACTAAGAGCATCCAATAAAACTACTTTTCACTGCGAAATTCCTAGTAGTTTCTGAAATAATCATGATTATGGAGGATCGACAATGGAATTTTTTATGCATTTTAATGCAAAATCTATACTAAATCTCAGAATTTCGCAGAGATTTATGCACTGCTGAATAGCCCTTCAAATTACCTTTCATTTGAGTATAATATTGAGTGAAAACAAAATTTTAGATTTTTTGCAAAAAATGATGTATACACTGTCTTTTTTGCCAAAAAATTAAAACATTTTTTTTCACTCAATATTATACTAAAATGAAAGGTAATACTAAGAGCATCCAATAAAACTACTTTTCACTGCGAAATTCCTAGTAGTTTCTGAAATAATCATGATTATGGAGGATCGACAATGGAATTTTTTATGCATTTTAATGCAAAATCTATACTAAATCTCAGAATTTCGCAGAGATTTATGCACTGCTGAATAGCCATTCAAATTACCTTTCATTTGAGTATAATATTGAGTGAAAACAAAATTTTCGATTTTTTGCAAAAAAATGAAAACATTTTTTTTCACTCAATATTATACTCAAATGAAAGGTAATACTAAGAGCATCCAATAAAACTACTTTTCACTGCATAATTCCTAGTAGTTTCTGAAATAATCATGATTATGGAGGATCGACAATTGAATTTTTTATGCATTTTAATGCAAAATCTATACTAAATCTCAGAATTTCGCAGAGATTTATGCACTGCTGAATAGCCCTTCAAATTACCTTTCATTTGAGTATAATATTGAGTGAAAACAAAATTTTCGATGTTTTGCAAAAAATGATGATGTATACACTGTCTTTTTTGCCAAAAAATGAAAACATTTTTTTTCACTCAATATTATACTCAAATGAAAGGTAATACTAAGAGCATCCAATAAAACTACTTTTCACTGCGAAATTCCTAGTAGTTTCTGAAATAATCATGATTATGGAGGATCGACAATGGAATTTTTTATGCATTTTAATGCAAAATCTATACTAAATCTCAGAATTTCGCAGAGATTTATGCACTGCTGAATAGCCCTTCAAATTACCTTTCATTTGAGTATAATATTGAGTGAAAACAAAATTTTCGATTTTTTGCAAAAAATGATGATGTATACACTGTCTTTTTTGCCAAAAAATGAAAACATTTTTTTTCACTCATTATTATACTCAAATGAAAGGTAATACTAAGAGCATCCAATAAAACTACTTTTCACTGCGAAATTCCTAGTAGTTTCTGAAATAATCATGATTATGGAGGATCGACAATGGAATTTTTTATGCATTTTAATGCAAAATCTATACTAAATCTCAGAATTTCGCAGAGATTTATGCACTGCTGAATAGCCCTTCAAATTACCTTTCATTTGAGTATAATATTGAGTGAAAACAAAATTTTCGATGTTTTGCAAAAAATGATGATGTATACACTGTCTTTTTTGACAAAAAATTAAACATTTTTTTTCACTCAATATTATACTCAAATGAAAGGTAATACTAAGAGCATCCAATAAAACTACTTTTCACTGCGAAATTCCTAGTAGTTTCTGAAATAATCATGATTATGGAGGATCGACAATGGAATTTTTATGCATTTTAATGCAAAATCTATACTAAATCTCAGAATTTCGCAGAGATTTATGCACTGCTGAATAGCCCTTCAAATTACCTTTCATTTGAGTATAATATTGAGTGAAAACAAAATTTTCGATGTTTTGCAAAAAATGATGATATATACACTGTCTTTTTTGCCAAAAAATGAAAACATTTTTTTTCACTCAATATTATACTCAAATGAAAGGTAATACTAAGAGCATCCAATAAAACTACTTTTCACTGCGAAATTCCTAGTAGTTTCTGAAATAATCATGATTATGGAGGATCGACAATGGAATTTTTTATGCATTTTAATGCAAAATCTATACTAAATCTCAGAATTTCGCAGAGATTTATGCACTGCTGAATAGCCCTTCAAATTACCTTTCATTTGAGTATAATATTGAGTGAAAACAAAATTTTCGATGTTTTGCAAAAAATGATATATACACTGTCTTTTTTGCCAAAAAATGAAAACATTTTTTTTCACTCAATATTATACTCAAATGAAAGGTAATACTAAGAGCATCCAATAAAACTACTTTTCACTGCGAAATTCCTAGTAGTTTCTGAAATAATCATGATTATGGAAGATCGACAATGGAATTTTTTATGCATTTTAATGCAAAATCTATACTAAATCTCAGGATTTCGCAGAGATTTATGCACTGCTGAATAGCCTTTCAAATTACCTTTCATTTGAGTATAATATTGAGTGAAAACAAAATTTTAGATTTTTTGCAAAAAATGATGATGTATACACTGTCTTTTTTGCCAAAAAATGAAAACATTTTTTTTCACTCAATATTATACTCAAATGAAAGGTAATACTAAGAGCATCCAATAAAACTACTTTTCACTGCGAAATTCCTAGTAGTTTTTGACATAATCATGATTATGGAAGATCGACAATGGAATTTTTTATGCATTTTAATGCAAAATCTATACTAAATCTCAGAATTTCGCAGAGATTTATGCACTGCTGAATAGCCCTTCAAATTACCTTTCATTTGAGTATAATATTGAGTGAAAACAAAATTTTCGATTTTTTGCAAAAAATTATGATGTATACACTGTCTTTTTTGCCAAAAAATGAAAACATTTTTTTCACTCAATATTATACTCAAATGAAAGGTAATACTAAGAGCATCCAATAAAACTACTTTTCACTGCGAAATTCCTAGTAGTTTCTGAAATAATCATGATTATGGAGGATCGACAATGAAATTTTGTATGCATTTTAATGCAAAATCTATACTAAATCTCAGAATTTCGCAGAGATTTATGCACTGCTGAATAGCCCTTCAAATTACCTTTCATTTGAGTATAATATTGAGTGAAAACAAAATTTTCGATTTTTTGCAAAAAAAATGATGTATACACTGTCTTTTTTGCCAAAAAATGAAAACATTTTTTTTCACTCAATATTATACTCAAATGAAAGGTAATACTAAGAGCATCCAATAAAACTACTTTTCACTGCGAAATTCCTAGTAGTTTCTGAAATAATCATGATTATGGAGGATCGACAATGGAATTTTTTATGCATTTTAATGCAAAATCTATACTAAATCTCAGAATTTCGCAGAGATTTATGCACTGCTGAATAGCCCTTCAAATTGCCTTTCATTTGAGTATAACATTGAGTGAAAACAAAATTTTCGATGTTTTGCAAAAAATGATGATGTATACACTGTCTTTTTTGCCAAAAAATGAAAACATTTTTTTTCACTCAATATTATACTCAAATGAAAGGTAATACTAAGAGCATCCAATAAAACTACTTTTCACTGCGAAATTCCTAGTAGTTTCTGAAATAATCATGATTATGGAGGATCGACAATTGAATTTTTTATGCATTTTAATGCAAAATCTATACTAAATCTCAGAATTTCGCAGAGATTTATGCACTGCTGAATAGCCCTTCAAATTACCTTTCATTTGAGTATAATATTGAGTGAAAACAAAATTTTCGATGTTTTGCAAAAAATGATGATGTATACACTGTCTTTTTTGCCAAAAAATGAAAACATTTTTTTTCACTCAATATTATACTCAAATGAAAGGTAATACTAAGAGCATCCAATAAAACTACTTTTCACTGCGAAATTCCTAGTAGTTTCTGAAATAATCATGATTATGGAGGATCGACAATGGAATTTTTTATGCATTTTAATGCAAAATCTATACTAAATCTCAGAATTTCGCAGAGATTTATGCACTGCTGAATAGCCCTTCAAATTACCTTTCATTTGAGTATAATATTGAGTGAAAACAAAATTTTCGATTTTTTGCAAAAAATGATGATGTATACACTGTCTTTTTTGCCAAAAAATGAAAACATTTTTTTTCACTCATTATTATACTCAAATGAAAGGTAATACTAAGATCATCCAATAAAACTACTTTTCACTGCGAAATTCCTAGTAGTTTCTGAAATAATCATGATTATGGAGGATCGACAATGGAATTTTTTATGCATTTTAATGCAAAATCTATACTAAATCTCAGAATTTCGCAGAGATTTATGCACTGCTGAATAGCCCTTCAAATTACCTTTCATTTGAGTATAATATTGAGTGAAAACAAAATTTTCGATGTTTTGCAAAAAATGATGATGTATACACTGTCTTTTTTGACAAAAAATTAAACATTTTTTTTCACTCAATATTATACTCAAATGAAAGGTAATACTAAGAGCATCCAATAAAACTACTTTTCACTGCGAAATTCCTAGTAGTTTCTGAAATAATCATGATTATGGAGGATCGACAATGGAATTTTTATGCATTTTAATGCAAAATCTATACTAAATCTCAGAATTTCGCAGAGATTTATGCACTGCTGAATAGCCCTTCAAATTACCTTTCATTTGAGTATAATATTGAGTGAAAACAAAATTTTCGATGTTTTGCAAAAAATGATATATACACTGTCTTTTTTGCCAAAAAATGAAAACATTTTTTTTCACTCAATATTATACTCAAATGAAAGGTAATACTAAGAGCATCCAATAAAACTACTTTTCACTGCGAAATTCCTAGTAGTTTCTGAAATAATCATGATTATGGAAGATCGACAATGGAATTTTTTATGCATTTTAATGCAAAATCTATACTAAATCTTAGAATTTCGCAGAGATTTATGCACTGCTGAATAGCCCTTCAAATTACCTTTCATTTGAGTATAATATTGAGTGAAAACAAAATTTTCGATGTTTTGCAAAAAATGATGATATATACACTGTCTTTTTTGCCAAAAAATGAAAACATTTTTTTTCACTCAATATTATACTCAAATGAAAGGTAATACTAAGAGCATCCAATAAAACTACTTTTCACTGCGAAATTCCTAGTAGTTTCTGAAATAATCATGATTATGGAGGATCGACAATGGAATTTTTTATGCATTTTAATGCAAAATCTATACTAAATCTCAGAATTTCGCAGAGATTTATGCACTGCTGAATAGCCCTTCAAATTACCTTTCATTTGAGTATAATATTGAGTGAAAACAAAATTTTCGATGTTTTGCAAAAAATGATATATACACTGTCTTTTTTGCCAAAAAATGAAAACATTTTTTTTCACTCAATATTATACTCAAATGAAAGGTAATACTAAGAGCATCCAATAAAACTACTTTTCACTGCGAAATTCCTAGTAGTTTCTGAAATAATCATGATTATGGAAGATCGACAATGGAATTTTTTATGCATTTTAATGCAAAATCTATACTAAATCTCAGGATTTCGCAGAGATTTATGCACTGCTGAATAGCCCTTCAAATTACCTTTCATTTGAGTATAATATTGAGTGAAAACAAAATTTTCGATGTTTTGCAAAAAATGATATATACACTGTCTTTTTTGCCAAAAAATGAAAACATTTTTTTTCACTCAATATTATACTCAAATGAAAGGTAATACTAAGAGCATCCAATAAAACTACTTTTCACTGCGAAATTCCTAGTAGTTTCTGAAATAATCATGATTATGGAGGATCGACAATGGAATTTTTTATGCATTTTAATGCAAAATCTATACTAAATCTCAGAATTTCGCAGAGATTTATGCACTGCTGAATAGCCCTTCAAATTACCTTTCATTTGAGTATAATATTGAGTGAAAACAAAATTTTAGATTTTTTGCAAAAAATGATGATGTATACACTGTCTTTTTTGCCAAAAAATGAAAACATTTTTTTTCACTCCATATTATACTCAAATGAAAGGTAATACTAAGAGCATCCAATAAAACTACTTTTCACTGCGAAATTCCTAGTAGTTTCTGAAATAATCATGATTATGGGAGATCGACAATGGAATTTTTTATGCATTTTAATGCAAAATCTATACTAAATCTCAGGATTTCGCAGAGATTTATGCACTGCTGAATAGCCCTTCAAATTTCCTTTCATTTGAGTATAATATTGAGTGAAAACAAAATTTTCGATTTTTTGCAAAAAAAATGATGTATACACTGTCTTTTTTGCCAAAAAATGAAAACATTTTTTTTCACTCAATATTATACTCAAATGAAAGGTAATACTAAGAGCATCCAATAAAACTACTTTTCACTGCGAAATTCCTAGTAGTTTCTGAAATAATCATGATTATGGAGGATCGACAATGGAATTTTTTATGCATTTTAATGCAAAATCTATACTAAATCTCAGAATTTCGCAGAGATTTATGCACTGCTGAATAGCCCTTCAAATTACCTTTCATTTGAGTATAATATTGAGTGAAAACAAAATTTTAGATTTTTTGCAAAAAATGATGATGTATACACTGTCTTTTTTGCCAAAAAATGAAAACATTTTTTTTCACTCAATATTATACTCAAATGAAAGGTAATACTAAGAGCATCCAATAAAACTACTTTTCACTGCGAAATTCCTAGTAGTTTCTGAAATAATCATGATTATGGAGGATCGACAATGGAATTTTTTATGCATTTTAATGCAAAATCTATACTAAATCTCAGAATTTCGCAGAGATTTATGCACTGCTGAATAGCCCTTCAAATTACCTTTCATTTGAGTATAATATTGAGTGAAAACAAAATTTTCGATTTTTTGCAAAAAATGATGATGTATACACTGTCTTTTTTGCCAAAAAATGAAAACATTTTTTTTCACTCATTATTATACTCAAATGAAAGGTAATACTAAGATCATCCAATAAAACTACTTTTCACTGCGAAATTCCTAGTAGTTTCTGAAATAATCATGATTATGGAGGATCGACAATGGAATTTTTTATGCATTTTAATGCAAAATCTATACTAAATCTCAGAAATGCTGAATAGCCCTTCAAATTACCTTTCATTTGAGTATAATATTGAGTGAAAACAAAATTTTAGATTTTTTGCAAAAAATGATGATGTATACACTGTCTTTTTTGCCAAAAAATGAAAACATTTTTTTCACTCAATATTATACTCAAATGAAAGGTAATACTAAGAGCATCCAATAAAACTACTTTTCACTGCGAAATTCCTAGTAGTTTCTGAAATAATCATGATTATGGAGGATCGACAATGGAATTTTTTATGCATTTTAATGCAAAATCTATACTAAATCTCAGAATTTCGCAGAGATTTATGCACTGCTGAATAGCCCTTCAAATTATCTTTTATTTGAGTATAATATTGAGTGAAAACAAAATTTTCGATTTTTTGCAAAAAATGAAAACATTTTTTTTCACTCAATATTATACTCAAATGAAAGGTAATACTAAGAGCATCCAATAAAACTACTTTTCACTGCGAAATTCCTAGTAGTTTCTGAAATAATCATGATTATGGAAGATCGACAATGGAATTTTTTATGCATTTTAATGCAAAATCTATACTAAATCTCAGAATTTCGCAGAGATTTATGCACTGCTGAATAGCCCTTCAAATTACCTTTCATTTGAGTATAATATTGAGTGAAAACAAAATTTTCGATTTTTTGCAAAAAATTATGATGTATACATTGTCTTTTTTGCCAAAAAATGAAAACATTTTTTTTCACTCAATATTATACTCAAATGAAAGGTAATACTAAGAGCATCCAATAAAACTACTTTTCACTGCGAAATTCCTAGTAGTTTCTGAAATAATCATGATTATGGAAGATCGACAATGGAATTTTTTATGCATTTTAATGCAAAATGAAAACATTTTTTTTCACTCAATATTATACTCAAATGAAAGGTAATACTAAGAGCATCCAATAACACTACTTTTCACTGCGAAATTCCTAGTAGTTTCTGAAATAATCATGATTATGGAGGATCGACAATGGAATTTTTTATGCATTTTAATGCAAAATCTATACTAAATCTCAGAATTTCGCAGAGATTTATGCACTGCTGAATAGCCCTTCAAATTACCTTTCATTTGAGTATAATATTGAGTGAAAACAAAATTTTCGATGTTTTGCAAAAAATGATGATGTATACACTGTCTTTTTTGCCAAAAAATGAAAACATTTTTTTTCACTAAATATTATACTCAAATGAAAGGTAATACTAAGAGCATCCAATAAAACTTTTCACTGCGAAATTCCTAGTAGTTTCTGAAATAATCATGATTATGGAGGATCGACAATGGAATTTTTTATGCATTTTAATGCAAAATCTATACTAAATCTCAGGATTTCGCAGAGATTTATGCACTGCTGAATAGCCCTTCAAATTACCTTTCATTTGAGTATTATATTGAGTGAAAACAAAATTTTCGATTTTTTGCAAAAAATTATGATGTATACACTGTCTTTTTTGCCAAAAAATGAAAACATTTTTTTCACTCAATATTATACTCAAATGAAAGGTAATACTAAGAGCATCCAATAAAACTACTTTTCGCTGCGAAATTCCTAGTAGTTTCTGAAATAATCATGATTATGGAAGATCGACAATGGAATTTTTATGCATTTTAATGCAAAATCTATACTAAATCTCAGCATTTCGCAGAGATTTATGCACTGCTGAATAGCCCTTCAAATTACCTTTCATTTGAGTATAATATTGAGTGAAAACAAAATTTTCGATTTTTTGCAAAAAATTATGAGGATCGACAATGGAATTTTTTATGCATTTTAATGCAAAATCCATACTAAATCTCAGAATTTCGCAGAGATTTATGCGCTGCTATGAATTGCCCTTTAACCTATTAATGGCCAAACAAAATTTGGAGGAGAAAATTCAATAAAAAATGTATTTATGTTATAGGCAAAGGCATCAAATAGAATAAAGTAAAATCGAAATTGAAAGAAAAATTAATATATTCTTGTAAATTGTTAAGGAGCAAAAAGTAAAAACCGACTCTCCAACATACACCGTTTTGAAATTCGCTGTTGTAAAATTTGATTCAACAGGTTCAATTAGTGTCTAATTAAATAATAGTCACGAATTACACATATGTTGCAAATTTCAATAATTAAATTTTTACCTTTAAGAAAAATGTTGCCAAAATTTAAAATTTTTCAATTGCCATCGAACGATGTGGATTTAAACAATAATAACAGTATTAGATTAGAAAAAGCTTTTGCTTTTATTTTCTAAATTTAGTTGGCTCTCAGAAAATTATTTTACTTAAATTATAGTACAAATAGTGTCAGAGAAAATCTAAAAAAGTCAAGGTGTACTCAGTTGAGTACAATGGCTTCTAATGCGTTAAATTACCTTTCATTTGAGTATAATATTGAGTGCAAAAAAATTTTCGATATTTTGCAAAAAATGATGATGTATACACTGTCTTTTTTGTCATTTATTTTTTTGTCTAAAATATTTTCTTTTCTAGAAAAGTCTTTAAAGTCGGAGAATTTTTTAGCGAAAAAAATTTCTCAGAATTCTATAGTCTTCAGAATTTAAAAAAAAATAATCCAAAATAATTCCCATAATATCAGAATTTTTCTACGGAATAAAGTCCTTAAGATTTATAAAAATTTTCTTAAAAAATTTTGAAAATCGAAGATTTTCTTGTAGATCTAAAAACTATGAAAAAACATCTCAGAACCTAAAAAATTTTCCACAGATCTTTCTCGTTATTTAAGAAATTGTATAAAGAAAAAAAATATAAAAGAATAAAAAAATGTTTCTAAATTCTATAATTAAACAACTGCGTTAAAATCCGCGAAAGTTTATTCCAATTTTGCGAAAAATCGGGCCCATAAATGAAAACAGAGTTGGCCATTGAAATCAGCGTGCTAGAAATATATTTGTATGAGGAATTTTGGGGATCCGTACGTACGTAAACATATAGTTGGATTATGACTTATCGAAAATATTAATATAAAGAAAAATTGAAAAGCGTCCATAGAATTTGAAATTTTTTATAGAAAAGTCCTTAGAATTTAAGAAGTTTTCTATAGAAGTGTCCAGAATCTTAGAATGTTTATAGAACAATATTTTTATAAAAAAAAAATCTTATAAATTTTAATCAATACATTTTCTTATAAAAAAAACTTCTTAAGAGTCTAAGGCATATTCCATAGAAAGCCAAAAGAATCTGAGAATTTTTTATGTAAAAATGTCGCGATATTTTTTCTTATATAAAACTTCAGAATTTTCTTGTAAATTATTCCAAATAAAATAATCCTCAGAATTCAATATTTTTTTTAATAGAAAGTAGTACTTATAATCTAAAAAAAATAGTCCATTAAAAAACTATTCCGACTGCAAGAAAAATTTCTATAGGTTTTCAGAATTTAGCTGTTTTTTTTATAGAAATGATCAAAATCAGAGAAATTTTCCGAAAACACAAATCTGCAATTTGTTCTATAAAGACTTCTTTAAAAAAAAGTTTTTCATATAGAAAAAATTCTTAAAATTTTTTTATAAAAACGTCTCAAATCAAGCGTTTTAATGGGACACAATCTTTCCCCAGCAAACGAAG
Organism: Eustalomyia histrio; assembly: GCA_949748255.1. NCBI lineage: Eukaryota > Metazoa > Arthropoda > Insecta > Diptera > Anthomyiidae > Eustalomyia > Eustalomyia histrio. The sequence continues at coordinate 125,131,634 of OX456526.1, forward strand.
AAAAACTCCCAGCAAACAGATTCATGCTATTGCAGCAACCGAATTTTTGGGTAGTGAATACCGAATTGTTATTGAAGCAACCGAAATACTGTTACCACAGTCAAATAACACATGTCTCAATTGGTTTTGTTGTCACCATTAACAAATTCGGTTACCACAACTGAACCATTCGATTGGCTACAAATTCAGTTGCCCGCACGAATCTGTTTTCTCTGTGTATGCGTAAGAATACTGTTTTAACTGCCTATTTTTAGGAGTTCATAATTTTTGTAACAAGGTTTTATAATTATTAAACAAAAAATCAAACTAAATTTCCTATAACAATTAATAATTTCCTCATGTCAATATCACTATTTTTCAAACCACTACAACCAAATAACAAATTTACCACAAATATCTAGATGGTAGTTGTTGCCAAAACTCTAACTATGTATAGAAAATATACTTCAAACACACAAAAAAATCTTAATCTAAAATTCAACTGTTTAATGGAAAAATTTGTCATTTTTTCAATAATAACAAACAAATAAAATACTACCAAAGTAAATAAAGCCATCGTAAGAAAAAACGGGAAGAGGCCAATAAAAAGAAGACGAAAGGGTTTATATAGAAAAATAAACTCCTGCTTGCAATATACAAGATAATTTATGGTTTTGACAGTTACTGAAGCATAAAAACGGTTTAAATGCAAAAAAGGTAAAAGATGAAAATGTTTCATACAACAGACATTGGGATTATACAATGAAGGAATATAAAGAATAAATATTTTAAAACATACAATTAGGATGAGTAGAAATTAAGGGTGATAAAACGAGGGCATGAACAGGAAATTATTGGTATAAAGAAGCAACAGTTTATATTTGATGTTTGGAAAATTTATGGTTTAGTAAACGTTTGCACAAAAAAAAAACACTGAAAATAGTTTATAAAACTAAATTAATGGTACTTAGCAATGTTTTATGCTTTTATTTTCATTATAATGAAAATTTATTATTTATAGCATAGTTCTAGAGATATTATTCATCATCATCATAAAACAATTATAACTTGATGATTTATAAATAAAATTTGAATTATATAAAATTCAGGAAAGCATGAAAATTAAGAAATTAAAGTTTTTTTTTTATAAATTTAGTATAAAAATCAAATTCTATGAATTCCATCTTCCAGGAAATTAGACATTTATATTAAATTAAAGAACTTAAAAATATCGGTCTTGATCAATCAATTCCACCGATGATTGATAAACTGTGATATTTCCCGAAAGGTGACATTCGAAGAATATTGAAGTATGGGCTAATAAATTGATTTTTATCTCGATATAAAAACATTTGAAAGTTCTTTGAAATAAAAACAACTTTAATATAATTAACATTCTTAACATACTTTTAGTAGTAATCCATAAAAATTTAAACCTTAGCCATAACTACAATTCCCACAAAGTCTAGCAAACTATTTTCTATATAAATGTCCTTTCTATCTAAAAATATCTTGAAAGACAAAAAAAAAATCAATAAATGTTTTATTATTTTAAAATTTTATTTCTGCTTTACAACAATATGTTTCAATATATGATTTTTTATTCGAATACCTTCTTCTTTACCTACATATATATTTACGTCATTGTTTATGGCTGTAACATGATAAAGAAAAAAATATCATATTTTTCTCTCCTCCTCAACTTTTGTGGTTGGTTTCTGAGTGGCATGTTGTATATACTTGTTTTGTATTTAGTTTGTATATACAAACTAAACAATATTTGTTCTTTGTAGCATACTCCTAGGTGTGGCTGTATTAGAAAACACAATTGAAGCATTGGTTTTTCATAAAGCATTGGCATTGGCTATTAAAATTTTATTAGTTAGTGTTGTGGTCAATATGAAGAATGATGAAGAAACAAGTATGTATTTAAAACCCAAGCCCAAGAAATATAAAGAAGTAAACATTTTTTAAATATAGTCTAATTTTGGGGGAAGTGGTTGACAATGTTGACAAACTAAAATCTTGATAGGATTTTGATACATTTTTTATATAAAATTTTTTTCTGATTATTCTACATATTTATAGCAACGATTTGCCAGCACTGTGCTGAAAAATTTACCAATTTAGTATTAATTTTTGAAATATTTTTTTATACCCTCCACCATATATGGTGAGGGTATATATCAGTTTGTCATTCCGTTTGTAATATGTCGAAATATAGGTTTAAGACCCCATAAAGTATATATATTCGTGATCCTTATGCAATTTTAAGTCGATTTAGCGATGTCCGTCTGTCTGTCTGTCCGTCTGTCTGTTGAAATGGCGATCACGACGCGAAGACGCAAGCGGGGGTGCCTATTTTTACTCAGATTATTGAACATCCTCCCGAGCAGTTTCGTATTTAAAATGAGCAAAATTGGTTAAGCGGTTCAAAAGTTATGAGTGAAAATGTGAAGGTACCTCTAAATTTTCAATACAAATTTGTACAATTTTTCTGTATCTATTTTTTTTCTGTTAAGTAAGTAAAAATGTTATTAAGTCTTCTTATTGTTCGATTACATTTATTGTCTTACATAGAGAATAATAACATTCTTAGAGCTATATGTGTGTTACTCTGATAACTATGTTAACGTAAAAATCAACAATGTTAAAGTCGCTAACAGAGCAAACCTCTGTAAATAACATTGCTAAAACTAAATAAATAACATTACTAAACTAAATAACAAAAGTTCGTTACATAAATTGACAAAACATATTCATATTACAGTTCATGCAAAATTTAGTATATACGTATATCATCTTCAGCCCCTATGGTGGAGGGTATTCAAAGATTCGGCATAGCCGAATTTAGCCCTTTTTTACTTGTTTTTTATTAAAATTTTATGGAATTTAGAAAATGCTAGAAATTTTACCATGTTGGCCAAATTTTAGTTTTTATTCCTAAAAAATTTCCCTAAAGTACTCGAATTCGATTTGGAGAAAATATTCCTTAAATATTTCTTTCTCAATAAAAATTAAATCAATGAAAAAAATATACTTTTAATATAATTAAAAAAAATAATAATTTTTTTAAGACCCCAGAAAGTATATATGTATATTCGTGATCCTTATGCAATTTTAAGTCGATTTAGCGATGTCCGTCTGTCTGTTGAAATGGCGATCACGACGCGAAGACGCAAGCGGGGTTGCCTATTTTTACCCAGATTATTAAACATCCTCCCGAGCAGTTTGGTATTAAAAATCAAAATCGGTCCAGCGGTTAAAAAGTTATGAGTGAAAATGTGAAGGTAACTCTAAATTTTTCATACAAATTGGTACAATTTTTCTGTATTTATTTTTTTTTTCTGTTAAGCTTTGTTGGTTTTTCGTTTCATTCCATAAAATATATTTTTTGTTTTTGTAACCAAAAACATTTATATATAAAGAAAAAGCTAAATACATAATTGCTTTAGTGCCGCTACATTTGAATAGGTGGCGCGGAATTAACAAAAACAATACCCTGCCCAATGGCTAGGTCCAAAGAAATTGATATATAAAGAAAGAGCAAAATGCATAATTGCTTTAGTGCCGCTACTTTTGAATGGCTTTCAATAAATTTTTTTATTAACTACATACGTCAAATTCTAATGCATTAAGATGTTACTAGTAGACTTATTACATAATTTTAAAGTCAATTTTTTCAAATGTTTGACGTAATAAAAGCATTTGTTTCACATTTTCATGTCAAAAAGAAATTTTCATAGAGGCAAATAGTATTTTTTTATTGCATTTGTATAATTTTTGAGAATCGAGGGATTGGCAAATGTATATTTATGTTAATTTTTTCTTTATTAAAAAAATACACATGAATAAAATGCAATATTGTGCTCTTAAACATCTAAATGAATATTGATTTAAAAAATTAAGGTATAATATGCACAAAAAACAAATATTTTTCATAGTTTTTGTCAAATATTAATTTATGTTACGAAGAAAATAGAAAATCAATAATACTCTACTGCATATTGTAGCACAATATAGCTAATGGAGACTACCTCTGCAGCAAAATATGCCTAATGGAGAGAATGCACCTTCTGATGGGCCATCTATTGACAATTAGTTACAACTCATGTTCTTTCTTTAACAATTTAATTTCTTTGCTGTATTCTCTCCATTAGGCATATTGTCCCACATACACACTTTAATTTTTTAAGGAAAGAACATTTGTTGCAACTATTTATACGTGGCGCATCAGAAAGTGCATTCTCTCCATTAGGCATATTCTGCTGCGGGGCTAGTCCCCATTAGCCAGTAACAAAATTGAGTATTTGCCAAAAACTATGCTTTAAAATGTGTTTTTTGTGCAGTCCATGGTGAAACTAGTGAAAATGTAAAGGTGCCTCTAAATTGCCCATACAATTTTAGTACAATTTCATAGTAGCGACTGGTACATAATATATTTTCTCGTATTTTTTTCACTAGCCGCTTAGCAGTAAAAATTTTGTATTCACCTCAAAAATTTTTTCACCACTAAAATTTTTTTTCACCACAAAAAATGTTTCCCTCAAAAAATTTTTTTCACCACTAAATTTTTTTTCCACCAAAAAAGTTATTTTCACATCTAAAAGAGTTTTTCACCTCAATAAATTTTTTCACCTACATAATTTTACTTCAAAAGTTTTTTTTTATATTATTTTCATCAAAGACAGTAGAGAACACCATTTAAAGATATTGGTGGAGGTTATTCAAAGATTTGGCACAGCCGAATTTAGCCTTTTTTACTTGTTATTTTTTAAATTGTCCATATAAAACTGTATTTCGTTTAAATATACATATCAACAAAAATTACAAAATTGTCCATATGGAAGAAGTAAGATAGATGGAAGTCCGAAATGTTCCTGGAGAGCACTTCACATCTAATTTCCGTTTTTTTATTAATATTTTCCATATTGACCGGTTAAATTTTTTTGTTTGATATTTACAATCAGCTGTTAAACTATCTTATAAATATTTACAAATTACCCGTTATAAACTTTTTTGGATATTTTTCTTTTTGGCAGTAAATTTTGTCTTACTCTCTGTAATTTTGTTACTGAGTGATGTTGATTCAAATATGCTCGTAATAAATTAATTACACTTCGCGACACCATAAATTGGTCCTTTATATTTTTCTTTGATGTTTTTTTTACATGCAGTAATTTTCCAGAACTGTCATTTTGCTTAAGCACAACAAATGTTTTCATAATTGCAAAATGGGATGAAAAATTGAGAAAAAATAGTAAAAACTGAGATAGACTGTTGATTTATTAATCAAATTTGACATACAAATATTGCCAAAGGTATTTTATCTATATTTACCATAAAAGTAATCAAATCTATAATTTTCTAAATTCTATAATTAAAAAACTGTGCTAAAAACCTGCGAAAGTTTATTCTAATTTTGCGAAAAATCTGGCCCATAAATGAAAACAGAGTTTGCCATTGAAATCAGAGTGCTAGAAATATATTTGTAGGAGAAATTTTGGGGATCTGTACGTACGTAAAAATATACGCATGTAAACATATACGTACGCAAACAAAGTTGAATTATGACTTATCGAAAATATTAATATAAAATTTCGAAAAAAGCAAATGTATTTCGGAGCTAGATTAAGTGTAAACTTAAGTAAAATTGTATGGTTATCTCATTGGGAAACAGGGATTTGCTACTAAAATTTTTCTATAGAAATTTTGAACTTTTGAAGAAATATTATTTTAAAGTTCCAGATTTTACGAATTCTATCCAATTTTTTTAAAACTTACATATTTTATATTAAAACCAGAGTTTTTTAAAATTAAATTGCATGGTTATTCTTTCAGACATGTTAAAAAAATAGCTTTATTTTTTAATTCTTTGCTTGACACTTTTTTTCCTCAATCTAAAACAAATAATATCCTCTCGAGTTTAATGTCATCATGTTGTTGGTAATTTTAAATTCATACAGAAAACAAATAATGCAAATGTCAGTGTCTATGTCACCATCATCACATCATGGAGATACATTGCATTTTTTAGTTTTTATGTTATAGTATATTGTAGTTTTTTCCGATTTGATGTTGAAACTATAGTACGATATTCACAATATTGTTGTCAGTCGTCTTACTTTTGTATTTCATTGCTATAAATAATTTATGTATGAATTTTTTTGTACATAGTATAAATTAATATTTTGTTAGTGCTGCGACCAACCGAACCCTAAAACCAACCATGCATCTATCTATCCAACCATCCAAACCAATTGACGAAGTCATGTTGTATTCATCATCATCAACATATTCTACTTCCATCCATCTATTGTAGTGTGTATAAATATTATTTGCCCTTTTTCCTGTTTTCATAAAGTTTTCATTTTCAAGAGTGTACAACGTACGGCACACAACTCATGCCTAGATAATTTATTATAAATTAAAAAATGAGGACCAGGATTCTCGGAACAATTTTGATTAATTCCAAAAAATTACCAGTACTTCGCAGCGATTAACAGCAGAAAGGTAAATTTGTATTTCTTCAAAAAACACTTGATTATAAAAATGGACTAGGATCTTATTATCAATATTTTTACGAAACAGTTTTATAAAAATTTTGGAAACGTTCTATTGAGTGGTTAACTAGAAAGTTTATTATATAATAAACATTTTCCTTTGAGTGTGGCACCAACCACTTAAGTTATATAAAAACCCTTTGTGGTTTGTCGACTCAATTATGATTAATCATTAAATCTTGTTTATTTTGTCGTAACTGTATGTATTTAATTTCCATAACCAACAGATTACAAATCTTTGTAGCATATGATATCAAAACAGATTTTTATTAATCATTTTTAATTACCCCAACTTCAATTTCTGATATCATTTAAAGTTTTCCTATATCTGCCTCTAGGTCACTGACGTTGTGTGACTGTACTGTACGAGACTTAATAAACGAGTACATAAGGAATACAACCAACAGTAGTCTGATGAGCAGGGCAATGATTTTTAAACACTAAAAAATCTAAAATATGCGCTTAACCCTTTAACCACTGGAGCCGAAATACGAGGTATTTTGTTATGAGATTTTGGTTCTAGTATCATTTTGGACTAAAAAGCACGAATGTGAAGTCCATTTGTCAAAAAAATTTAACCTGAAAGCGCCAGGTGGAAAAAATGAAAGACAACCTGAAGACAAAAAGCTCGACCCAAACAAAAATATTTGTTTCACAAATCAAACACGCAACAAATTATCAAAATACAGCTTGAAGCTACTTTCCAAAAAAATTTCGAGTCGATTGGGCTGTTGGAAATTATTTTTTTTTTTTTTAATTTTAATTTTGCACCAAAATCATAAATAATTTTCGTGTCTGTTGACAAAAATCTTGACAGAAATGGGTGTATCTATCAAACTATTTAACTGAGCGTGTTCAAACCGGCACTGTTCGAAAGGAAAATTCAAACAGACAAAAATGTCGTTTGAATTGGGTATAATTGTACTTTAGTGATGACCTTCTGTAGACGGTCTTAGTGGTTAAAGGGTTAAAATATGTACCCAGCAAAACATGGTAATGCCAGGCCTTTACTGCGTAGATTACCATGTAGTGATAGGTCGTTACTTTTTTTTGAGTTAATTTAAGATTAAGGTACACTATTGTTTTATTGGATGAATCCTACTGCTTGCAAATGTTTCGAAATTGCTGCTTGAGTAACTTCCAATGATTTTACATGTTCTTCTTGAGTTTGACAACAATCTTCATCGAGAAATACTTCTAATTCTTCATCTTCTATTTTTTTTTGGCCTGAGCGGTCTTTACCTTCTGTGTCAAAATCACCAGTTCTGAAACCATCTCCTGTACATTGAAATCGGTGGAACCTATTCAAGATAAGTTTCGGTGAGCAATTGATGTGCTTCAGCTGCACTTTTTTTTTTTTAGCAAATTGAAGTAAAGCAAAACTTGCCGCAAACAATAATTTGTTTCCAAAACCGAAATCTAGTAAAATATACGTTTTTAATAGGTTTTTTGTTCAGGCTCTGCCTTCTTTTATTAATTTGTTTTGAAAAACTACAACAAAATTGAAAATTATATGATTTTTTAAAAATTTTAATATTTTAAATCCTTCTGTGAGAAATAGCATTGGAATATGAACTTAAATTTTTGAGTTCAAAAAGTAGATATTTTAAAGATTTTTTATAATTTAAAATTATTCTTGCTGATTTTCTTAACTAAGAAAATTTTACTTGATTAAGGTACACTATTGTTTTATTAAGAATAACTACTTACTTTATTATTGTAGGTAAGCACTTATTTCTTCACTATAAGTAACCATACTGGTAATTCATTATTCTCACTTTCTTTCTAAGTGAGAGGGTAATGACCACCCATGAATTTTAAGACATCGCGAACAAAAGTAATTAAGCGAGTAAATAGCCTGGTAACTCGTAAAACCCTTGTGTACTACTCACTCCCTTAATTACTTGGTAATGTCTGTTTTTGCTGGGTAGTAAGAAATGCAACATATTAACTTAAAAGATAATATATATGCCCTAAAAACGTATGCACTATAAATAAAAAAAATTGTACAGAAAACTTGGCGAGTTTTAAAAATCACATTTATTACTCGAGAGCGTTTGTTAAAAAATTAAATTCCATATAATTGTCTCACACAGGATGCTTCTTTTAGTATGTGCCAAATTTACAAATTTTTTCCTTCAGTTTATTTTTAATCAAAAGAGAAAATTATGTTTGAATTAAAAATTTGTAAAATATACAAAAAGAAAAAAAAAAACTGAATATGCACTTAAACTGAAGGAGCACTTAAAATCCAAATATGCAAATATCTGAATTTATAACAAAATATGCACCAACAAATCGAAAATGATTTAATAAAAATAATTTATAGTCTGTTGATTACAAACAGGCATTTGCATGATAGTCGCTGCCCTGGCGATAAGATTTATTTAAAAAACAAGCTGAAGAAAATATATAAAAAGTCAAGTTTAAATTGTTTAAAACTATGAAAAAAATAAAAAACTACAACATTGTTGAAAAGACAATAATGTAGATAAAACAAAGAGACAAACAAAGCAGAAAATCCAATTTATATACACACAAAACGTGCTTGTGCTTGCTATTACAAAATTATTATATGGCCACAAGTATAAAAATATAAATTCTATACGATTAATTTAAAAATTAAAGTTTATTGGATTTCAATCCAATACAGTTTTTACTCCGAGGTCCAAAAGAAAACTATCGCAAATCCATCATTTTCCATAGCTAAAAAATTCAAGAATTTGAAAATTTTTAGACATACATAAGGTAGTCATGAGTGACTAGCCAGCCAGCTAGCTAGCCAGCAAGCCATCCAGCCAGCTAGCCAGCCAGCTCACTCAATGGAAAAAAGAAACTGTTTTTAAAAAAACTATATATTTTTTTAAATTTTATCAGGCTCGAGATCATAATTAAATGTTACTAACGAATAGAAAACACTAATGTTTTTTAAATGTGGGTTGTGTGGTTCATAAGAAGGCTGACGATGACCTGATCGCTCGGGTCGAAACTGTGCACTCCCTTGGCGCTGATCCTCACAATTGTTTCCATTCAAAAAAGATTAGTATTTACTATTCGTTAGTAACATTTAATTATGATCTCGAGGAGCCTGATAAAATTTAAAAAATATATAATTAAAACAGAGAAATCGAATAATATATACAAAATTTACGTTGTTAAAAAACTTAATTTGTTTTAAATTACATTAAGTAGCAATTATATTCAAAAATAAAACAAATTAATTTTTATTTTATAAAATGACAATTTTTAATAAATAAAATTAATATTTTTTCTTTTTTCATGTTAATTAACTTGCTCATTAACTAGATGCTGCTGCTAACGAAGACGACTTTGTCATGTTAAACCTTTAATGACAGTTAATTTAGTCAACCAAGAAGACAAGAAATAATTATTCTACTTTATCAAAATACAAGGAAAGGAAGTTGGAAAACGCATGATAAATTTGCTATGATATTAACACTTTTAAGAGGGATAACGAAAAAGTAAATTATTATTATTTGATACTTAAACTTCTTAATCATTTTTAAACTCTAACGCTCAGATTTTAAGTATCAAAGTTGTCAAAAAACATTGTTGGGGACTATGATGGAATTTCCGTCATAATGTTATCTTTTTTAATAGAAAAATTTCTTTCTTCCTCTTAATAGTGATATTTTTTTAATATGTAAGGAGTACTAGTGTAACTATAACTATGATTTCATAAATTTAAAAATAACTATGTCATACCATTTCCTACTAACATGTGGTGTCACCAACATTGTTTATATTAAACACCATTTTATTAAAAATGTTTTTGTTTTCTTTGTGAAAAAATAAAACAAGTACTTTTTATTTGTTTTTGATTTTTCTACAAAAAAAAGGTCTTAAAACTTCATGTACAATTTTAATTAAATGTCAAAACTAATGTTTTTTCTTTGACTTTTTTTAATAGATATTATGTTGCTGTTATTGTGGTGTTTAGTTTTGGGCCCATTTCGCATTTTCTTTGCAATTTCTTTTACGTTAATTACGTAATTACGTGCTGCCTGTCGCAGCACGTTATTCTTATGTTAACTGTTATTATGTTTGTTTCTAAATTAAGCATATTTGATAAATGTGATTAAAATATGAAACTAATGATAGGAAACAATTTTTGAGATTCACATCGTCCCTAAAATCTGTATTTGAATCATCAAAAGAAAAAGTTTTTAAAATTTCAAAATATATTTAAATTCAACAAAATTATTATAAAATTTTTTGACATCTTAAACCATACTTCTAAGAACTTTTTAAATATAAACATTTGTTTCTAGGATAAGCGAATTTACGAAACAAAAATTTTGTTAAATACGAAAAACATACACTCACAATATATTTCCCGTTACCGACTGTAGTTTATTTAAAAAGTAATACGTAGAGTTTGTTTTTAAATGAAGAATCAATTGAAATTCATAGAAATATATATTTTAACTATTTGAATCAATCATTCAAAAAACAAACTATACAAATTTACAGACATTCTTATAAAATAAAAATATATACATCTGTGTGTGTTGTGTTTTGTAAAATTACACACAAATAAAAAAAAAATCATTTTTGTCAGTTAATAATTGATGGTTATTTTAAACGACTTTGGATTGTTTTTACTACTTTTGTCGATTATTAAACAATGATTGAAAATAAACAACAAAATGGGCTGAATATAATGAAAAATCAGTAGTCCTTTTTTTATTGTATTTTCGATTAATTTAATATGTATTTTAGATTATTTTTAACGAAATAATATTGTGAGAGTACAAAAATCACGATAAAGATTAAAGATTTAAGGTGAATTTTAGCATAAGAAAAAATTTCACATTCAAAGAAGTTTTGACAAGAAAATTTCTCTAAAATATCAACAAATTAATATTGGGAAATGTTTCAAAAATTTAATTTTAATTTAAAATGTTAAAATAAAGGCACATATTTCTAGGGAAAATCGCTTGCATTATTAAGTACAAAATTGTTTTGCCTACACTCAGAATATTATGTAGTTAACTATTTGTAGTTTAATAAAAAGTTTTCAGTTCCATTTAAAAATAAAGGAACATACATTTATTTTTCAAAGAAATATCTATATTAACTATTTTATACATTTATTCGAAATAATTTACTATCATTTACAATTTCAGTTTCATTTATTTTTTTTAGTTTTATTTATTTTTTTCATTTGTTTGAAATTTAATAAAATTTACCCACAAAACGGAAACTTGTGGTTTATTTGTGTCCGTAACAGTTATTACAAATTTAAATTTTGTTTGCTGTCTGTTTCAAAAAAAAATATTCAAAAACTTTCAATTTGTTTTTTTATTTAAATTGGTTGTATATATACAAAATTTTTCAATGCAAATTACAAGAACTTCATAAACACACATACATATACAAACACATTCATACAAAAAGTGTTTATAGCTTCATATGCATACATACATTTTATATTGTACGAGTATATTAAAAAAATACGGAAATGATTTCAAATAAATGAAAAAAACATTTATTTTTTAAGGATTGGTAGGTAAAATTTTGTCATTTATTTTAACTGATTATATCATTTGTTTATTACGGATGTGCCAGTTGATTAATCAACATTTAAAAATAAATAACAAATTGCATTTAATTTAAATGAAAATTAAGTAGACCGGTTTTTAAATGAAATATCATTTCTTTTAAATGACATTTTTAGTTATTTTAATTTACAAACTTTTTTAAGTGTATTTATAAAAATAGTATGTGATAATAAAAGCATGCTTTCAAGAAAAAATCTTAAGATTTTACTGTAGTATTTCCATGATTTGTTGTGTAAGAAAAAAGTTCACTCAAAGAAAAAATAAAAAAAAAAATATATCCAAATAATTTTCTACAGGAAAAAAATTTTGTTCGTAGGACAAATCGAAAATATGTCTATAATACAATAATTAGGGCAAGGAAGTTCGTTTCAAATTTAGTATTTATTTGCTTAAAAAAGTGGTTTTAAAACTGAAAATTACTGCTGGTTACCGTGAAAAAGCAAGTAATTGTATTTTTTATGTCAGTTTTGCCTTCGTGATAAAACAAAAATTAATAGGAAAAAGTTTGCAGACTTGGAATTTCTCATTGGCATGGAAATTTTATTAGCATTAGTCGAGTAATGCTAATGCAGCATTTGTCGTACTAATGATAATGAAATCGTACTAATGCCTAAAAAACTATTTGCATTTGATTAAAAAAAGCATTTGTTTACAAAAAGGGGGATACATAAATTGCATTTTTACAATTTAATTTGGAAATTATATATTAATGCAAATCTTTAGTTTAGTTGCAAAATTTCGATTGTATGCTAAATTCTCCTACTATTCATATCATTGAATTTTAAAAATATATTTTAAACCATACTTCTAAGGCCTTTATAAAAAATTAAAGCATACATTAAAATTTCTAATATAAATAAAAATATAACATACATTAAGGGACTTTGCAATCATAAGAATTAAATAAAAAAAACTTTGTAATTTTTCTTTTTATTTTTATATACATTTGAGATTTGTATTTTTTTTCCATTTTGCATTAGATCATTTCTTTTTTAATAACCATTCTTATTGCGTTTTATATACATCTATCTACTATTTACGTTTTAAGTCATGCACAAATAAAAAAGTTAAAAAAATCCCCCTATTTGATAGACTAATCTTTAGAGAATACTAAAGAATATATACAACTCTGTAATACAAATTAAAAATAAACTTATGTAACTCAAACTTATATTACACAAAAAACTAGGAGCTGCTAAAAAGTAGATAAAATAAAAACTAGCATAAAAAACCTCTTAAAACATGTGACTTTGGAGACAAATAAAAACAAACAAAAAAATCCATCACTAAATAAAACTAAAACGCAATATTCGGTATTTTAACCTTGAAGCTATGCTAGAATACAGTAAAATATACTACTATAAAGACAAACAAAAAATGCTTAAAGGGTTTTTAAAAGAAATATTATTTTCGCAAGGGTGAATGACAAAAATGTATTTCAAAAAATATTTCAGTATAATTTCTTTTGTACAGCATACATATGTGAGTAAATGTAAGTATTTTTAGGTTCATTTTATTTTTTGTTTGTTTTACTTGAGTATAATTAAAAATATACAGTTAAATAAATATAGAAGATTAAAAGATTTCAAAGTATGCCTAGAAGATATGCTTTAATTTTTAATACTTTTGATTTTATACAAATTAACGCTTTTTAATATTTTTTTTTAAACAGAATTAACAAAAAATTTTAAATGTTTTTCTACATACAATACAGTGAATCTAAATGTAAATGATAAGTTTTTAAAGATTTAAAATTTTCACTTATGAAGTAACGAATATTTAATCCGTTTGCTGGTATAGTTTTTAAATATAGAAAAACAGAAGTTTTCTTTAAAAATGTCAGACTTTTTTTATTTACAAATTGTTGATTTTAAGTTATTTATAGTTCATTACCTCGCAGTGTGTATATTTCCATTTTATTGTTCATACATCACCCTAAAAGTATACTATAAATAATGTATTCCGTTTTCTCCTTAACTTTTTACAAAATTTTATTATACAAAAAGTCTTTTGAAATGCAAACAATGGTTTACTGAAACATTTACTAATACTTTTATTTAAATTATACAAATTGTTTAAGTTCTTTTGATATACAATACAAAACTATTGCCGTCTTTTAGGCGCCTAGTAGTTAGTATAAAGTTTAAATAACCTTCAAAGCAAACATAGAAATATTCACATGTAGGTGCCTTTATTTATTTGTCATGCCAATTATTTCAATATTATTAATGAATTAAAACATGATTTTTATTTAATACTACCTACATTTCAAAACTACATTTAAACAAAAAAAAAACTTGACTTTTATTGGCGTAAGTAAGAAAAGTTTTCTATCAAAACAACTTTACACATTCCCTTTAATGAATCATCATTATTTCGGTCTGTTAAATTAATTGTTTTCAGAAAAAAAACCATTAAATGTCAAGAAATAAACACCACAGTTTTTCTGACGCAAAAAAAAGAAAACAAATTACGTTTATTATAACAAATTTAACCTTGAAATGTTCTTAACAAAAATTAAGACATCAAAAATAAGAAAAATCAAAAATAATAGGGAAAGTGAAGTTAATATTGATTTGGTATAAAAAAAGTCAAGGTTGGTGATTAAATTTCCCCACAAATGTGTTCATCAATTTTTTTTTTTTTTTTTTTTTTTTTTACGTTATATACTAAAACGCCTAAAAGCATGCTACAAGTTTTTAGATTCTTACGCAAAATACCATTAGGCTACAAATTCAATTGTATTTTGTATAGGTTTGGTTCTTCAAATTATTCTGATGATTTTTAATAAATATACTGTCAATATTAACAATAAAAGTAAATTTGTGAAAAAAAACATCATCAGTCATTTTCTTAGCCAGAGGTTAGTTGTAGTAAAAGCATAACATTTTTTTAAAACTAATGGAAGAAATTTGTTATACTCAATAGCTGTCCAAAAATATGCTTTAAAAATAATATATAATCATGAGTTGGCAATGTAAACAAAGATCAGAAAAAAAATGGGACAAAAGAATAATGAAAACGACAATAGCTGTCAATAAAATATCATCATTGCTGAATGATGAAATAATTTGTAAAGAAGTTGTCTAATGGAATAATAGGTAGCATGATTCTTTAATGAAGAAAAAAATTTAAGATTTTTAACAAAGTTCGCCAAACGTTTTTTTTAATAAAAACTAAGATTGACAACATGTTCTAATTTATAAATATTTTTTTTGTAGTTTTTGCTACTAATGCAAATTTGATATTCTCATAACTTTTTTCAAGAAAATGCCTGATGTTGTGATCATTTTCGAAATAAGAGTTGGGGGCGCTGTGAAGTAGATTTACAAAAAATAAAATTAATGTGTAGATCTATGTTATGTCAATGTTTCAAATTCCATATGAATTTAAATCGAAAACTTGAAGAAAAGAAAATACGTATTTTGAAGTTTAGTATGAACGTAGTATTATGACATGTGTTCTTAGATTGATCAATACAATAGGCGACTTAAGTAACTTGTCCAATATTTTGTTAGTATGCATTTATTTTATGTGTGAGCTTTAAGGTTTAGGTACAAAATCAAAATCGGAACTGATCCTAACCCAATATCGGACAGGACATTTTTTTCTTCAAAGCCCCGAATCAAAATCCACTCCAAACAAAAAAAAAAAGAGGAGGGTTAGTTAAGAGTTTTTTAAGTCCAATCTTTAACGAATCCGCATGATGCCATATGGAAACACGGGAAAAATATTTCCAAAATATTTTTAACTAGACATTTAAAAAATATAAATATTTTTTTATATTGTCAACTCTCAAAACAAAACATTTTCAGTTTTTAAAAATTGGAAACACATTTTGTTAAAGTAATCAAATAATTAAGTTCAAAAAACATGCACTTAGAGCAGCGTCGACATCGTTTATATTACAAATATATTAGTTTAGTTGGTGTGTGATTTAATTAATCTTTTAATTATATATTAAAAAATAATTGGATATTTAATTGAATTGGAAATTTATTTTTTCAACGAGAAGCAACAATCCGTAAATTTATGTGTTGTTTTCCTTAGAAAGGGTATAGAAGAGAGAAGAAGTGGTTCAAATATGGCAGCACTGTGGGTGGGGTGCTATGGGAACACTGAAGTAGGACGTTGCGGTATGTATGAGGGAAAGAAAATTCTTACACATTATTTTTCTAAATTGATGCTGGGAATTGAACCCGTAACCTTCCGTATAACGCGCTAACCATTACACCACAAAGCACTTAAAAATTGGAACTGTTTTTAAAAAGTTTCGATACATTTTTCTTTACTAAAAAAAGTACCTAAGTAACATGAATGCAAATTTAAGAAAGAAGAATTTAACAAAACTTTTTGTAGAATATCCAGAAAATTTTTCCCTATTTTTTTTTGTTTTTTTTTTTAATTTAATCAAAATTTTTTAAAATTTCAGATTAGTTGTTAAAAATCAACCTTTAAATAAAACAAGTAAGAGCGGCTAAATTCGGCTATGCCGAATCTTATATACCCTTCACCATGGTTGGGAAAAAACTGAAGTTTATATATGGACATATATGGAATGGACAGATTTATATACGGACGCCTTTAAGAGGAAATTAACCATTTAGTTTGGTGATAAAACTTCGACTCGGGAAGATTTATGGTTCCACAAAATAGGTATTTAAAAAAATTTATGTTTTGGGCATAACTTTTTTGTATCTGAACCGATATTTCCGAGTTTTTCAGCAAATATGTTATACTAAAGATTTTCGATCTTTTGCTATATAAGACGTATCCATAGGTCATATTACAGCTCAAGAATAGTGTTTGTTGTTTGTGTATAAAAGGTGAAGAGGTGAAAGAAAAGAATTTCAACAAATCGTTAAAAGAAATCACTAGAACTGCATGTGTTTTATTTCTACAAAAACGTTTGATTTAGCTGGCAAATTTGCATTTTGGATTTTTTTTTTTTTTTTTTTTTTTTGCTTTTTTATTAAAAATATTTTTAATTTTTTAGCTTAATTTTAAAAATTTTAAGGAAAATAGTTTATAATTTTTTTTTATAAATTATTATAAGTTATGACCTAAAATAGTTGCACTCAAAGGGAAATTGTGTATAAAATTTTCTTAATATATGAGAAATAAAATGGTTTAAAAATATTTTTATAAATTCTTTTAAATCGGAGCAAAAAATATAAATGAAACCGTTTGTATTTTGTTTGTATCAGAGGGTTTTTATAAAAATTTTGATGTTTTTAGCCTATTTATGGATTATTTAATTATTAATATAAAATTTTATTTAAATTAATTATTAAAGTTAAAAAAAAAAACAAAAAATAAACAAAAAAATCTTAAGAAAATAAAAAAAATGTACAAAAAAAGTGAATTGACCGGGATTCGAACCCCCGACCCTTCCACCTGTGGTGAAGGGTATAAAAACGTTTGTATTTTGTTTGTTGCAGAGGGTTTTTATAAAAATTTTGATGTTTTTAGCCTCTTTATGGATTATTTAATTATTAATGTAAAATTTTATTTAAATTAATTATTAAAAAATCAAAAAATAAACAAAAAAAAAAATCTTAAGAAAATAAAAAAATGCACAAAAAAAGTGAATTGACCGGGATTCGAACCCGCGACCCTTCCACCTGTGGTGAAGGGTATAAAAACGTTTGTATTTTGTTTGTATCAGAGGGTTTTTATAAAAATTTTGATGTTTTTAGCCTATTTATGGATTATTTAATTATTAATATAAAATTTTATATAAATTAATTATTTAATGTTAAAAAAAACCAAAAATAAACAAAAAAAAGTATTAAAGAAAAAAATGTACAAAAAAAATGTACAAAGAATTGACCGGGATTCGAACTAAAGCCTTCCTGGTTATACTTCATATATACATAAAAAAAAATATATATATTTTTAAGATAATTTGTGTTCATGGGGTATAAGTTGCTTTAACGAAAAATTAATATACACTCAAGAAAAACTTCATAAATGTAATTAAAACTTTAACACTAAAAAATTTGACTGTTTCCCCCTATCTCTTTCAGTTTTCAAGATATGGCCCATTTCAAAAATAAAGTATTGATGGCATTTTCAAGTTTTATGAAAAATTTCATTATATTTCTGAAAACTTTATTTATATGAAAATTCTTCATATATGTTCGTCTAATGTAACAGATTTTCCCTGTGTGTACAATACAATAGTTTTTCTGGCAAAAAAGTAATATTTCTTAATAAATAAAAAAAAAAATTATTTTTCAAAATTTTAATTATGATTTGACCTCTTAAAAGTTAGAGGAAAATCTTTTGACGAAAGGGCTTAAATTATATAATACTCAAAAGAAAACAATAATATGCAAATAATTCTAAGGATTATTCCCTTAAAATAACAATTATAAAAATTATGAAAATTACTTAATTAATGCAACACTTTTTTTACACAGGTTCTCTTAAAAGTATGCTTAAATTATAATTTTGAAGAATATCGAACCATTTAATTAAACTTTTATACTACAGTTATAATTACACATTAAATTCATAATTAAAGCGCCTGCTAAATGTTTTCATTTTATTATTGTACATTAAATATTTTTTTTATATATTTTCTTTCCACCATTGCTAACTACTTTCCTTTCCTACCAGTTATATGTTAATAGTATGATTCATTTTGTGCAATAGTCATGACGAAGTTTTGGCGCCGTTAGTCTTGTCGTTTTGGAGCCATAAAATAACATCTACAACAAACAGACCGAACAAGAAACGCGTTTTTTATTGCCTACTTGCGGGAGTTTAAAATAAGCAAAATTACGATTCGTATCACCCAAGAGGGTAGTTTATAAACGTAAAAAATACATATTTTATTTATGGATATTTTTATATACGATACCTATATATATTTTGAGACACACCTAAAAACTATTAAAAAAAAACAATAACTACAAAAATATTATTGATTAAAAGCATAAAACATTAATTACCATAAACCATCAATAACATTAAAATAGTTTTATAATTGGTAAACAATAATATCCTTAAAGTGTACTATAGGTTTTTTTTGTTATTTTTCGCATTACTCTTGCTCTGTGTAAACATAGTAAAATAATATGAATCATACTGAGATAATCGATTTTTGCCAATATTATGGTAAATATTTTTTTTTTTTTTACAAAAAATTAAAATGTTGTAGAATATGATTTTGTGTGTTTGCATTTGAATTATAGTGTGTATTATTTTTTTGTTATTATTCTCCAAAGTATGCTCTAATTTATGATGATTTACAATTTATTTGTGTATGCAATAATATATTGTATGGGCATCACAAAAGTATGCAATATATACTATTTAGCCTGTGAGTGGTGTTTGTAAAATAAAATAAACGAAAACCTTTTTTGTAAAATCCGATAGCGAAACCAGTTTTTAAAACAAAAAATTTAATAAACAGAAAATCGGTTTTTTGAATACTCTGATTGGAATAAATAATTAAAACTCAAACATGGACATTAGGGATATAACTTTTGGCATTTTTTGCCAATATCAAAATTTGCTGTGGAAAAATTAGAATTGCGATTTAACTTTTCCGCACTAAATGCTTAATTTTGGAATAAGAAGTTTTTTTACTCTTTGTTTAAATTTATTTCGTGTAACACCTAGTTTGTACTTTTATTAATATTGTTGTTGTTGTTTTAATATAGTAAACAAAAATTTTTTTTGGAAGGTTTTAGAAATCGCATTCGGTGCGGAAGATTTTTGTTTCAAACTGACCTAAGATATCGGTTTTTATTGTCCGTAAAATATTGTCCAGTGCCTGCGAAATTTTAAGCCAAAAAAAGTTAAATCCCTAATAGACACTTTGTATTAGAGATACAAAAGTATTCAGAATTTTGTACAGAGTACTCAATACTTAAAAATACATACTCAACTACCAGAGTTGTATTTTTCTATAAATTTGTCATGAAAGACACCATGAAAATATAAAAGTGTTTTTGGGATAAAAATTCAATTATTGTTTTGTATAAATATAAATATAAAAAGTATTTAGTAGTATCGAGTCAATATTTAACAAGTATTGAGTGGTATGGTGTATTCAAAATTATCGACATTTTACAACTCTGATATGCTTTTACAAAAGGGTTTTGATTTTCTAAAAATTAAAATTTTTATTTACTGACAAATCAAATTTTTATCAAAATGACGTACAAAATTTAATCTACCAGATTTTTACGATTTTTGAGTTTTTTTTTTAATAAAAAAGGGTAATTTAGACAGTTTTCTAAATTTTATAGCAATTCTGGTTGCTCAATTAAAAAAAAAAGAAATTAAATAATTTACACAGTATTTTTATTTTTTTTTTAATTTCGAAAATTTCTTGATTTAATCTGTTAATTTTCAAATGTACAGGGTGTTTTTTTTAAAGGTTTATAACTTTTATAAAATAAAATCTAAAATTACGAAATTAAAAAAAACTACGAAATTAAATTAAAAAAAACTACAAAATTAAAAGAAAAAACTTTTTTGAAAAATATATTTAATGGTTATTAAATATATAAATACTTAAGTTTCATGATTTAAATTTATTCTCTTATGAGCAAAATTGGTGTTCAGTTTTACCTGAGAATTCATCAAGAAAAGATTATTTTATCAATATTTGATTGTCACAGTTAACCGAATAAATTATTGAAATCTGGACCTTTCGAATGCTCTTAAAAGGAAGTAGTTGCGATACAATTGTGTCCGAAATTGCTTCTAATTACAAATTTTCAAATAATCTTTATATGTTTTTTTTTTAAATAAAAGTTATACAACTCTAATAGAAAACACCCTATATAAGCCGTTAACAAATTCTATTTTTTCTTACATCTCTTAAGTTTTTAATTGCTTGGAAATTTTTACCAAGATTTTTATTATTATTAGAATTTTTTTTTTTTTTTGCAGAATGAGTAAAGTTACTAGATCTGATGAAGCAATGGATTCTGAAAAAAAAAGATAAACCAAAAAAAAAGAAACACTTATTAAATCCGAAAACTGCTTGATAAGTCCCATCAATCATTGCAATGTTTCAATGCTTTTTTGAAAAACAAATCCGGTAAAACAATTATAAAAAAAACTCTTTCTGGCAAAGGCAAACTTACTGGCAAATTGATCGATAAACTAACAGTTTATTATGGTCTGGTTATAAGAAGAAATTGTGATTCGGTACAAAATATGAAAGACGCTATATGGGCTACCCATTTATGAAGAATTCAGCAAAGAAGAGATTTTGTAGCGACATTACTACATTTGTCGCTGCTTTTGCACTTTCAACGAAGGAATCTCAGGTTAGTTGCTTCTTATGTACGGTATGGATTTAAAACTTGGCCGAAACGACGTTTATGCCCGAAAAGAGGATAAGAACCGCATACTTGTAGCCTAAAAAACTGATGCTGCCGAGAATCAAGAATTTGAGCAAAAGGATATTGCTTTATGGTGCAGGAATCGATAATTCTATGTAAGTTAAGAAAACTTTTTTTTTTGTATCTTATTTCAACTTAAAACTAGAATCGCGTTTTTTCGAAACTTTATTTTTAAAGACGTGAAAGTCATGATTTCTCAAAAAGTTATGAACCGATCCTATTAAAATTTTGCCCACTTCTTCAAAATTATATTGTCAGGTGCTTGAACGAAGGATTTTCTTTTTCATAACTTATTTTATGAGACAATACGTGTGGTGAAAATTTGGCCAAAAAATTGTTCACAACTCCGCCAAAACTTCTAATTTCTAGTTTTTCCTTCGTTCAAGTACGAACTTTATGCATCTACTAACAAAAAAAAATTTTTTTTTTAATTTCAGATGAACCAGTCATGAGTTATCCTGGGTACGCCAAGATTTTTTTGTGGGTTCAAGGGAAATGACATCCAAATAGCTGAATTTTCATAATAATTAAATTAAATTTTAACAATGTACTTGTTAAATATGGATCTTTATAATGAAAAATAGTTTGAATGAAATATTTCATTCGATATATTTTGAAAAAAAAAATCAATAAAAATACGCTTAATTAAGACTATATTAAATTGTAACGTATAGATTACAAACTATTTCAAAATAAATTGAGTTAAATTAATTGTATATATTACTCTAAAGACATTTTACTAATTCTTAAAAGTTAACTTGAACTCGCTTCTAAATTCTGGTACAATTTACTCGGAAATATAAATTATAGAGTGTTCACAAAAGTTACTGCTGTCATTATAAAAACAGCACAACGGTTCAACTTTTGGCCATATTTGGTATTATGCCACTTTATTAAAACTGCTTTCGAGTGGTAATCAAAAAATAATGTAATTTTTCTAACCATGGTGGCAAACCCACTAAACTGCCCAGTAAATCGAAATATGAACTGAATTTGCAGCCAATCGAATGGTTCGGTTATGGTGACCGAATTTTTTGGTTGTGGCAACAGAAACCCAATTAAGACATAAGTAATTTTATTGTGGCAACAGTATTTCGGTTACCTTAATTACAATTCGGTTTCCGCAACTGAACCATGTGATTGGCAACCAAGTTCGATTGTTAGCACGAATCTGTTTACTTGATGAAAGTTTCAAAAAGGTATCTAAGGACATAATAGATTTTAAAAGCAAGTGGGAAAAAAGTGAGAAGCAACAATAAAATCTTTAAAGGTAAGTATTTAAAACATTTGAATCTAAAGTGTTTTAAATTTGTAATTATTAAAATATTTCATTTGTAAGTTAAGTATTTTACGTATTTAAATATTTAGGAACTTCCAACTCTGGATAAAAACACTTTTACAAGTATTATCATTTGTATTTATATTTTAATGACATTTATTTCATCTTTTATGTGGTGTGATGTCAAAACTAGAAAAATCGAGATTTGCTTCGAAGTTATCGATTGATTTCCGGCCTCTTTTTTGGTGGACATCGCAGCAGAAGGTGTACACTCTACTCTAATATCACTTAAATTTATTGAAGTAAAATAAAGTAAGTTTTTCTGGAATAAGTCGCTTATCTTTTTTTATTTTCAATAAAGACAGCTCATATAGAAGGACTCCCTCTTGTTCTTCAATATAAATATTAAAACTTAAGTCCAACTCTTTTCCCCCCAATTTCCAAACCCGTTTACAAATTAAAAAAAAGTTTGTTTTTTGGTTTTCGTTTGGCAAAATTCTATACTTCAGTATTTTAATCAGTAAGTATCCCGGCAAATGTAGATAAATTCGTTAACGGCCAGTGTTATTCAAAAAATGAATTTACATAAAATTGCAATAAATTAAAACATATTTTAAAATTTGAAATTAAACGATTGAATTAACTTTGTGTTGTCGTTTTTTCGATCTCACTCCTTAAATCTGATTAGTTGATTTATTTTTAAACAATCAGAATGTAAAAAATAATATTTTAATAGAATTTCTATAGACACAGTAAACAAGTCAAATAATATATACACTTTTTAAAATTCACGAAATTTTTTCGTTTTGCCTTGGACCACCTTTTTTCAAATTTAAGCCACGAAAAATTTGCCAAATAAAGATTATTAATATCAATAATAGATTTTACTCATTTGTTGCTCATTTCAAAAACTCCTGCAAGAAACGGTCCTGCTGACTAGAACGTTCAAAAATATCATGTAATTTCATTTAAAGAAAAAGTGTTTTAAATTTTTTTTTATCCAAAGGTAAGTGTTATTTTTCGCCGACTAAAACATTTTTTTAAAATATAATGAAATGTTATATAAAAGTAGTAATTGCCCTGTCAGAAAAATAGAAACGGGAAGCGCTAGCAAGGCACCTAAAAGGTGGTACAACTGCTGGCAAAAATTGTATTTCTAATTCCACTAACCACTAGTTGTACTAATTTGATGGCACTGGCATAAAGCTTGTTGAAAAAAACTTGCCAATGTATGAAAAATCGATCTTTAATCAATCTTTTTCATATTCCAAAAATTATATTTTATTTAAAAAAAAATTTTAAAAATTAAATAAAAAACCAATAATAACATGCTTTTGCAAACGCTGGTAAAGTGTATAAAATAAATTATATTTTCTGGTAGCCAGTGGTTTGTTCTGACACTGGGTGCTTTTTAAATAAATTTTAAAAAAATAGATCAATTGACGAACATTTATAAAAGATTTTAAAGCATTCCCTTTAGATGCAGTTTTCAGTAGTTAAAATCATCGAAATTTTGCAATTTAACGATCGGTCCTCTAAAAAGAAAAGACTCCCAACAATTACACGCCGATTTGGATAAAACTTGGATATGTAATAGAGAATAAAAATATAACGTTGTCTTTAATATGTGAAATTTCCGATGCTAAGGTAGCAAAAAGAGTGCCAAAATATTGTCGATTTTTATGCTTCGTTCACACCCAGTTCTTGGACATTCTCTTTATTCTTTATTTAGGATTTAAGTGTAAACGCAGCATTAAGGAGAGCCATTCACTAGTACCTTAGTTTAGTACTATTTTAGTAGTTATTTTTGTTTAATATTCTTTATTAAATTTCATCGAACATATATTTTTTTCAGATATTCGTTGTTTTCCCGAATTTTAACGAAATTTTGCCGAAGCCCTTTTTTGCTACTTTTTCCAACAGTTTGCCAAGCTCTTGTCAAAACATAGACAGTATGTAACATCAAACTTTCTCAGTTGACAAGTATATATCGATGGCTTAATAGGCCCTAACTCGATTTTTTGTTACTTGACAGGAGAAGGAAAAAAACAAAATAAAATACGTAAAATTTTAGATACAAAAAAAGTTTTAATGCAATTTTTAATAAAAAGAGGCAACACATTTTTGGAAATTGCATTCCAACTTCTTTTTTATCTAAAGTTTTACGGATTTTATTAAGTTTTTTCCTTCTCCTATCAAGTAACAAAAAATCGAGTTAGGACCTTTTTATATTAAGCCATCGATATATTGAATTAATGATTTGTCGATTTTTTCTAATTTCGAAAACTTTCAGCATGATGCCGAAGTACCAACAAATTGATTTTTTTCATTCCCGTTTTTTACCATCTAAATGTCAGAGATGGCTCATAAAAATATGAGATTTGGATTCTCCATCACATTATGCGAGTAAACGAAAATCATAATAAATTATTTCAATCAAATTCAGAAAACGTTAGATTAGAATAAATTCTCTTTGAACGTTAAATTGTCTAAAACCGTTAATACTATTTTTTTTTGTTTATTAAAAATAATGGTTTTTGCTTTCTTTTTTTATATATATACAGAAATACATATTCCTCACATGATAAATTTAAGTTAATCTAAATAAAAAAATTAAGTAGAAAATGGAGGAAGTATAATAGAAAATAATTCTTACCAAGTGGCATAATGGGAGCCCGGCATGTGTGGCAGAAACACTGCATAACAGAATCGCGTACTAATCCAATCAACATGATGACTAAAATTTATTGATTTTAAACGTGATTTTAGATAAAGCAGAAGAAATAAAACAAATACGTTGCTTTGTCGTAGATGATGATACTGATAAACAAACACTAAAGTTTAAACACTTTTAGTTAAGGATACAAAATTTTTTAAATATTGTAGAAGAAATTTTTTTCATTAGCTTTTAAGAAATGTAGAAATTTGGATATGTTTTTCTTAAAGATTTTTGTTTTTTTTTTTGTTAATTGGTTTAAATATTTTTTATGTTAAATAACTTTTAAAGGGCGGTGTCTGGTTTAATGTACACTTTTTTATTTCAGTTTTATGTTTAAGAAAATTTCAAAATTCTTGTATATTTATTGTAAACTTTTTGGATGGTTGTTGAATTAGTATTCTAGCCGTAGAAAATATTAAAAAGTCCTTTGTGACAACACAGACGGTATTTATGAAAATATTTTTTCTAGATTTTTTTTCTTCTTTTACACGTTTTCTTTTACTACCGCAAAGACGTTCAAACACGTTAGATGTCTTTATGCGTTTATGTTGACAGTTCTATATGTTCTAAATGTAACTGAAGTTGGCCGTAGTTGATTTTACACACCAAGTATCATCAACTTATTTGTTATTTTGGTATGCTCAATTAAAGAGAGATTAAAGAGAGAGAGATGAGAATTTTCAAATCACGAAATTTTATTTAAACGTCATAGAATATTTTGCTTTTAGAATATAACGTTGGTTATAAACGCAACGATGGACTAAGACAAACTGATTATAAACTTTAGGGAATAGTTTCAAAATAGCTCTTGAAAATTGTAAAAAAAAATAAGCAAGGACATTTTTTAAAAGAGAAATAACAAGAGACATAGACATCATAAAAAAAATTATATAGAAATTGCAATGATGAGGCAGAGGGTTTTGAAAAAAGGATAGCTTTTAATTTAGTTAAAGAAATTAAAAAAAAAATAATTTTTTGGAATAATATTTAATAAACTTTATTACAAAAATGTTTTCTTTGTTCTAATAACATCTGTTATGTGAAACAAAACAATGTAGAATACTTTAAGGAATTAACTTTTATATTTATTATAAAAGTTCTCATATGCACCTTAAAGAAAGTTAAATTTTTATTGGTATCACAGTAAAATGCTAATTTAACAATTAAAATTAGTAAAAAAAAAAAAAAATAAAAAAAATATTTCAAAAATATGTAATAGTAAAAATTAATATTTTTTTTTTTTTAAATTTTCAACAAAAATTTTAATTGTTTTAAAAATAACTTCAATAATATTTATTGAACAAAACTTTAAGGGTTGCTCAACAACAGACTTTTCATGTCTCTCATTTATTTTATTAACAAATTCATTGTAGCAACAAACACATTTCTTGTCATGCGCCAAACTGATTTATTGTGAGTACAAGGGGTTTAAAATAACTACCCCTTCTCAAAAAGTGATGTTTTTTTTATTTAAATTTTTGCACTAAAATTCAATATTTTTTTTTTGTAACACACACAAAAAGCCGGTTATTTGGTAATTTTGTTCACTGTGTAAAAACTCCGTGGAAGGTATATAAAATGTCTAATATACACGTGATGACACAATCGGATTAATTTTTTTTCCAAAAAACAGCTGATCATGCAAATGAACTGAATGAATCATACAATTGTAATTAAGTTAAAATCCAAATATTTTGTTTTATGGCCAGATTACAAATTTTGAGTTATAATTAGAACTCCGAAGTTATTGGCGCATAATCATAGTTAAAATAATTTATACTTTAAGAGTTCTAAAGTCGACTTTTCTTAAAAGTATACTTTAGGCATACTATAGACAAGTAAAGGTATACTTTAATCGCTAAAAATTGTTTGAATTGCAAATTATAAAAAGGAAAATTATATCAAAAAATACCATATTTTGCATAAAATTTATTAAGTTAATAAATTTTTATTAATAAAAATACACTTTTCAATCCATTTTTATAAAGTTTTTTCCTTTTTACATTTTACATTTTGCAATTGCAAATCTTTTATTTATACACTTTTCATTTTATTCGGCAAATATAAAATCAGCTGATCAATGTTGCCACCTGCTTCTTTTTTAGTACAAAATGTATGCGGGCATTTCGTACATTTGATGTGATACCCATTTAAAGCCGGTTCAACTTAAAACTGGCTTTAATTACGACTATAATAGCAAAATAGATAATAACAAGTTTTTAATTTAGTTGTTTTTAAAAAAAGCCGACTTTAGTGCGGGACTATGATTACGGGCCATTGTTTGTAAATATTTGTTGTCGTTAGATGTACACCAACGCTAACCAAATATGTTTGCAAATCAATAAATTTGCAAACAAAAAAAAATTACATCGGGTAAATGCATATTATGCTTTAAATCATACTTGGGGGGAAACAATTGAGGCATTGTTTTTTCATACACTTAAAAAAGTTTGTAAGTTAAAATAACTGAAAATATCATTTAAAAGAAATGATATTTCATTTAAAAACCGGTCTACTTAATTTTCATTTAAATTAAATGCCATTTGTTATTTATTTTTAAATGTTGATTAATCAACTGACACATCCGTAAGAAACAACTGATATAATCAGTTAAAATAAATGTCAAAATTTTACCCACCAATCCTTAAAAAATAAATGTTTTTTCATTTATTTGAAATTATTTCCGTTTTTGTTTTTTGTTTTTTTTTTAATATACTCGTACAATACAAAATGTATGTATGCATATGAAGCTAAAAACACTTTTTGTATGAATGTGTTTGTATATGTATGTGTGCTTATGAAGTTCTTGTAATTTGTATTGAAAAATTTTGTATATATACAACCAATTTAACTAAAAAAACAAATTGAAATTTTTTGAATATTTTTTTTGAAACAGACACCAAACAAAATTTAAATTTGTAATAACTGTTACGGACACAAATAAACCACAAGTTTCCGTTTTGTGGGTAAATTTGTATTAAATTTCAAACAAATGAAAAAAATAAATGAAACTGAAAAAAATGGTAAATGATTGTAAATTATTTCGAATAAATGTATAAAAAGTTAATATAGGTATTTCTTTGAAAAATAAATGTATATTCCTTTATTTTTAAATGGAACGGAAAACTTTTTTATTAAACTACAAACAGTTAACTACATAATATTCTGAGTGTATAAATACTAATGCCAAAGCATTGGCATTTATATGGCAAAAGAAATACCTCAGTGCTTTAATTCCCACTATGCTATAAATTCATATACATATTTTAACGTATTTTTTTGCATATTTTGTTATAAATAATAACTATGACATGAATATGTAAAATATGTATTTATGTATTTAAAAATATTTACAATTACGAAAAGGTCCTCCTCTAATCTGGCAAGGGGAAAAATTATAAAACTTTGTAAAAGTTTAGATGAATTCACTTCCAGCGCCATTTTCCCTTTACAAAATTATACTTGCTTAATCCTGAGTGTGGCCTGTTGCTGTCTTTAATATTTTATATGGCATTTCGAAGGTTTATCCTCATAATGGAACGAAATAGAGTAAATAACAGTTTTTTTTGTTTTGCTTTGAAAATGTCGAATTTTGTGCCAACAAATCATTTGTGGTAAGTTTTACTTTACTTTTTCCATTTCAAAAAGTGCAGCTGAAGCACATCAATTGCTCACCGAAGCTTTTTTTTAATGTTTTATCGATTTCAACGTGTGGCTCAGAAGTGGTGATTTTGACATGGAAGATAAAGAGCGCCAAGGTCAATCAAAAAATTTCGGTCAATCAAAATGAATTGTAGACATTACTCGATGAAGATTTTTGTCAAAAAAGAACAAAAAATATTAGTAGTCACTCAAGAACCAATTTCAGGATTCACCCAAAAGCAAGGAAATTGGGTACCACATAAATTGAAGATAATAGACGTTGAAAGACGATTTTGCATGGAAATGCTGCTTGAACGCCATAAAAAATGGATCCACTACGACAACCCGAAACGCAAGAAATGGTATGTGAAGCCGAATAATTATGTCGGCTCTGTATTTGGGAGCATTAGTCGCAAAACGATCGGAATATGCGACCATACATGAAACCGTAATATTTCATCATGACAACGCTCGGCCACTTGTTGCAAGACCGCTTAAAAACTATTTAGAATATAGTGGTTGGGAAGTTTTGCCTCACCCGTCTTATATATAGTCCAGACCTTGCCCAGTCCGACTACCATTTGTTTCGACCTATGCAGAACGCCCTCACACTTCCCTTCAGAACAGGATACCCGATTTTGGCTTTATTCGTCCTTGGCCTCAAAAACTGAGCAGTTCTTTTGACGCGGAATCCATATTTTGCCAAAAATATGGAAAAAGGTCATAGCTAATGATGATAAATACTTTGAATTAATTTTTATTGTACCAATGTTTCACAATAAACGCCCAAAATTTGGCAATAAAATCGGATTTTCAAATTATGCACCCAATAAATTTTTAAAACGTGTCTATTATATGGATGTATATAAATCAGCCACTGATAGAGATGTAGACCCTGATCTTGGCGGAAGCCATTTACAGGTTTTTAACTACGGTTGTACCTTAATTAATATTGCTTTATTTAGAACATATGGACAAAGGTGTTCCCATCATTTACCTTCCGATACTAAAAAAATAACTAGCTGATATCGCAGCGACAACTAATTCTTAGCTAAATTAGAAATATTTTGAATTAAATATGAGATAGCAGAGCTGATGAACTTGTAAGGCTAGGAACCTATGGAGTTTTGAAATTTGGAAAAATTAACCTTTACTTTTTTTTAATGTTCTAACCAAAACTGAAACCTAAAACTTGTGTTACATCGCCTCGGATGGCACGTTACTTAATGGGAATGAGATAGCTAAATAGGTTAATATTCGACTCGTATGATGAACAAATGGTATCGATATATTTTAAGGATTCAGTATACAAATTTTAACAAAAAGTAATTATACGCTAAATGCACAGACTTATAATAAATATTTTTCAAAGTATTCGGCCTCCTTAGCACAAATCCGAAGTAAACAAATTTCTGTCAAATCAATATTCCGAAATTTTAAAATAATTTGTTTTAAAATTTTTAGCTATTTTTCAATTTTTTTTTTTTTTTTTGAACTTTCAGAATGTATTTGTAATTTTACCCCCGATTTATGCAAAAGATATCTAAGTATTTCTACGTATTTTCGACCCATAAACTATTTTTCAGATCAAAATATTTCAAAAAAGTTTCAGTAGAATATTTATAAAAGAACTACGCAAACATTTAATTTTCCTTCGAAATTCGTGCTTTTATCAAAAAAAAAAATTTGTAAGAAAATATTATTTTATGCATTAAACAATTTTAATTAAAAAAAATGTATTGGCATTGATCGAAATTCCTCCATCATTGTCATTAAATAATGCCAATGAAATCGTGAAATAATTGGTCCATTCAATTAATTATAAATTAACTAAAATATTATTATTGAGTAAAACTCAAGAAAAGGAACTCAAAATATCAATTTAAAATGTTGTTAAAATAAATATTTTAGGCAACAAGAACTCACACTGAAGCTTAAATGGAGTACTTCCTTCCTTTATATATCACTATAAAATTCATCGAAGAAAAATGTCAAATTTGAAATCTATAAATTTTTTTCTAAACTGAAATAGAAAATTTCTATATAAAAATGTAATTCCTGTTAATTTTAACGATTACACATTTAAAACTCACAAAGCATCTCTAAAAAATATACTATTTTAAATACGACATGGATTAAAAAATACTGTAAAAAATCCTGTAAATACTCTTCTTATACCAAATAAAAAAGGATTTGCAGCTCCATTGAATAAAATATAATCCTATAAAAAGATACAAACTTTTTATACATATGAATTTTTCTATATGTGTGATGTGATGATACACAAGTGATACCTGCAGAGTATTGTATTGTGTTAAAAGCATAAATAAATTTTGCACAAAAATCAAATCCATGAGTAATAAGAAACAAAAAATACTCGGAACTAAGATGAAACTGCCATAAATTTGTTTTCCAAAAACATAAAAAGTCAATCACCTGAAAGTATGAGTAATAAGGAGCTGTAAAAAGTTCCACAAATAAATACAAAATAAATGAGAGGAGATATGGTTAAACAAATTCTCTCTTTTCTTTGTTTTTCTTTTTTGGACTATAAAAAATAATGATTGTGGAAGTGTGATAAAATGAGAAAACATGAGAGTATGAGGGATAGTAGAGCATAAACATTTTAATAAAATATAGTGGTTGTTGGTTAGAAAACCTTCACGGCGCCAACAAAATAACCGCATACTATAGTATACTCGCACTCAGAATGCATGCTCTGTTTTGTTTTTATTCCAAAGGATGAATCATATTTTTTCTGACGGATAATCATGGTAAATGTAGAGAAAGAACACAAAGTTTTATAAAATAGTTTGGGATATTTTTATTTATAGGAGGCAAAAGAAAATGGGAAAATGAGTTTTCTGTATACTCAAATGAATATCCTCGTTGTTTTTGTTTCCGTTATAGACCACTATGTGAAGGGACGTAATCCGAATATAGAAACTGACCTCTAAAAGTGAATTGCAGTAGATTTTAAAAAGTACAAAAGTGACAATCTAATAGATATAGTAAACTTGTTTAAGAAGAACTCGAATTATTTTTAAAATAATCTAGAATCTAGTTATCATTATTTGTAGATCAAAAAATTGATTTTACACTGGGATATCAATCTACACTGTGACATGTTTAATTCCAATTAAAGTACACCATACGTATACGTAATATTTTCATTTATAACACAAATCACTCATACGACACTCGTGAAAATTACACTTAGGCCCATTATTATAACTTCCCTTTAAGGTACGTGTTAGTTAAAAGTAATTTTAGCTAAGGTGAAAAAAATTTAAAATGTCAACACCGAACACAGAAAATAAACCAAACAGCAAGAAAACGCTCAAAAACTACACGGCAACTACACTACACTACTTATCTTAAGCATATTTGTCACTTTTAGCTTTAAGTCTATTATAATAACAAAAAACTAATTATCTGGTTCATAGCGAGGCTGACGATGACCTTGGTCGCTCTGGTCGATGGTATGCACTCCCTCTAGCGCTGATCCTCAAAATTTTTTCCATTTAAACAGTTGTTGTTTACTATTCGTTAGTAGCATTTAATTATGATCCCGACCCTGATAAATGTTATCTGTCCGTTAACATCCCAACTTTAGCTATTGGCAAGTTATAATAATGGGCCTTAATGTATCAGATTTTAATGACTTGTCGTTTTCTTTTCTGAAAATTTTTTTTATTTTTTGTGGACTGTAAACGAAAAATAATATTAACAAATAGTGAATAAGTAATATATAATCAAAAAATTGCTTGAGTCAATACCAACTTAAAATCTAAAAATCTTTTTAAGGCGACCTAACTTTTAAAAACGTGATATACCACTGGATTGCACGACCCCAAATTAACGCCCTTTTGCATTTTAGGTGATGATCTGTTAATAGAAATTCGCTTAAGACAAACAGGTTAAAACGAACTGTTTATGACAGTCCTAGAAATGGATTATTCTAAACCAAGGGTGTCCAAGCCCTATGCTCTGGGTGCTCATTTGTTTTTGTAAAAGCACTTAGCTATAGGCTGTGTGTTTTAATACACATAGAGCACTCAGCAATAGCAATACGAAACACACAAACAATATTGCCTTATTAGTTTTTTTGTCGTTCTTCACTGTATACACGCAAGTGCAAAGCAACAACACTTTCGTATGCTTTGCTGATAAACATTGACGACAGCGATCATCAATGTAGTTTTTGTTTAACGTATGATATGAAATATTTTTTTTCTTTTTTTTTAAATAACTAATAAAAATTAGTTATTCTTTAAATGTATTGGTGTTTGCTCTTCTATAAGGAACTTTTGGGCACCCCTGTTCTAAACCGAAACCCAAAGCAGGATTTTTCTAAATTCCTTTCAGGTTTTTCCTAAATTCGAATAAATCGAAATATAGTTTTTTGTAGTCGGTTAACCGGTTTCTAATTTTAATATACATATTTTTCTAATTTTTGAAAATATTTTTAACCAGCCAAACGGGACAACATATTTGCGAAAAGTTAAAGAAATTGCAAATGCAATTAGTAACTATTTCATTGAAAAAGTTTTGAAATTTTTAATTTAAAAAAAAAATGTCTTTACTTATTACTTAAGACAATAACTTGGCGGCATCTCGCTGATAAAATTTGCTACTAAATAATGCAAAATTGTTTGGAGAGTTATATTCTTAATAAAGGTCGTCATACGATGAAAAAATACACACATTTCTTAACGAAATATATATTTTTTTTACAAAGTTTTTGATTTGTGCGAAAAATTCGACGTTTCAGTGTATACAATTTACATGAATCCTCCCAACTGGTAGGTATTGCTTAAAAATATTACAAATCTATAAAGATTTTTGTTTCAATATTGTTATTTGAACTTTTATCAGCCGTTTGGTGTTAAAAACGGGTTGATTTTTTCTTGTAAAAATCAAAACCCAAAAATTTTTTTTTAAAAACGGTTTTTCGAATAAACCGAAAACTGATTTTTTGAAAAGACTAGTTTTTGAATACTCTACCTAGAAAGAATTTGCACAATTTTTAAAAATTTAAAATATTTTGAAGTTTCTAAACTTATCCACAGCGACTTAAGTGTGGACTCTGTTCGTACCACAATAAGCAATATCCCTGAATTAGATATGTTAAGATTATCATGTCATGTTAATGAAGAAGCATCATCCTTAGCTACCAAAATTGACACTACACGTCGATTAGGAAGATATAGAAACAAAGAAAATTTATATAAATTCACTAAAGTAACAATACTTTTTTTTTTTTGTTAATACAAAACATAATAAAATTCCTCGTTAGTTTTAAGTAACTACTCTGAAGGAAATGTCAATAGAGAAACTGCACTGATTCACTATTGACTTAGTCACCAGTACTACTGACTAATTATGCCCCAGACACGGTCTCTGCCGTAGACATTTAACATTGTCATTGCGAATCTACACAACTATAGACTAAGTGTAGACATTGGAACCAGAGATTCACCAGTACATTTTAGTAATTTTAGTCTAAACTTTTGGAACTTTTTACTAGAATTCCACACTAGAAAGGAAAATAAGTTTAAACAGGTGCATTTATTTAGGAAAATTAGATTTTTACTGGTGAAAAAGTCAATAGTGAACAGTGAATCAGTACAGTCTCACTATCGACATTCGCTTCGGGGTATATTTACCTTTGAAATTCACTTTTCTATATATTTTTATCAAAAACTATTTTTTTTTATTCAACATTTTGTAATTTCAAAGCCTAGAGGCCAATTAATAAATTACAATATTCCACTCACTTAAGGTTACCATAAAATTTAGAAATTAAAACCCTGATAACTATTTATTTGAAAAATATATAACATTTTGCTATCCCAAATTGAAACGAGAAAAAGAAATATGTTGTAATAAAAAATTATTAAAAAGAAAAGATAATTGTTGTAGTTATTGAAAGTTATTTAAAAGTTTTCTTTTATAAACATGAACGCTATAATTAAATTGCCTTAAAGATGCTGGCAGCGCATTAAATAATAAAACCACACGCTTATGAAAATACCGACTTACCCAAGGAGTATTTGCACATGTATTTTCAACAAAATGAAACAATAAAAATATCAAAAATAAACACAGCTTTACAGTTACAAAGAAAGGAATGTAAAAATTGCAATAGACACTTTGTTGACAATGTCAACAAAAAAAGAGAATGTAAAAAGTGTAGACGCTTTGTTGACTTTGTCATCCAAAATAGTCGACAAAAATGGTTACTTGGAGACACTTGACCCCAGGCTTCCTACAGGGTAGTTGCAGTGTAAAAAGCAATAACTATAAATAAAATTGTTTTAAAACAAAAATATTTTGAAGATAATTAAAATTTGTTAAACAAACTTTACCCTGGATAATACGAACCTAGCTTAGAACAAATTATACTGGCTCGTAAAGTCCTCTTAACCGGGTTTTACTGTAGAAAGTATTTTTTTTTTATTTAAAAAACATTGCGAGAATTTTAATGACTATATGAAAATTGTTAGAATTTAGTGATATATTTACAACGAAAATCTGGTCCCAATATGGGGGCTTACCTCGTACTGAAAAGTAATCAAATTCAGTGGAATTTTATCGTATAGAAAAAATTTCCGAAAACAGATAATTCTGGATTAGTTTTTATACATATAGAAAATTTGTTCCTGTCTGGTTTTTTATTAAAAAGGAAATTAGTTATATTAAACAAATTCTCGAATAAGTAGTGTGTTAGCGGCTAGATCTTATTCAAAAATCCACAGTGAATTAAATCACTTCTCTGTATGTGAACATCTGACTTTTTAATCGGTCCACATGTAAAACACTTTGTTCGGGAAATTTATACCCTTTTGCTTAATTTCCCTTTCTAAAGTCTATATGGCATCGGCTTTTTTAAAAAAATGTTTCTATAAATGTTAAAAAAAAACAAAACAGATAACAAAACTTAAAATGTTTAATAGAAAAGCCCTGAAAAAGTCGCTTGAAAAAAGCAGGTGTCATATAAGCTTAAAGAAAAATTCTCAGAAAGGCTTCCGATTGAAAAAAAAAATCCCTAAAATGTAAAAGTCTGTCTACAGAAAAAATTCTCACAATTAGAGCGATATTTCTATAAAATATACTCCTTAAAAAAATGTTTTTTTTTTCCAAAGGAATATGTCCTCAGAATATAATATAGGAATTCTTCAAAATCTGAGAATTGTTGTAATTAAAAACTTATTAGGATCCATTCTATTTTTAAAGAAACTATAAAAGGTTTCCAGTACACAATCTGGCTGGATTGTTTATATTATACACTGTGCTTAGAATCTTAGTTTTTAAAAATGTTAAGTTCCCTTTGTATTAATTTAAAATTTCTCATGGCCGCAATACAAAATTGATGTTAAAACAACAATACGAAGTTAATGTTAAAAAAAAATCGTAAAATTAACAAATTTTCGTTTATTTTACGAGAGATATTGTTATTTTGAGATATTTTTGAATTTTTATGCATGGATTATTATCAGTGTATATGGACTACACAACCGAGTTAAAATTACACACAAATTGTGCAATTTTACACGAAGTGGCAACACCGGTTGCACCAACAACCGTACAATTGATTTAGCAACTCTCACAAAACTGACTCGAACTAGAAACCGCAGTTGTTGCCAATCGTTTGTTTGGGTGCTTCAAAAGAATTTAACGATTGTGACTATCGAATATTTGCTAAAATTCTGTTATTGTTGTTTTAACTGAATCATTTAATTGGCAATTTTTCAATTTGTATTGAAACTATTTATAGATTTTTTTAAATTTTTTCTATAAAAAACCAACTTTGGTATGGATTGTTTTTTAAATAAAATTTCAGAATTTTTCGGAGCGACTTTTTCGTAAAGAAAATACTTTTATTATTTTAAAAATTTCCAAATTGTCTGTAGGATGATTCCAGATATTAAAATAATTTCTTTAAATACGGAATCTTTTTTTTTTTCTCAAATAATAAACGAATTCACAGAACTTTAAAAAAGCAAATACGAAATCGCAGAAATTTTTTTATTAGAAAAACAACAAGACAGCAAGATAATTCTATTTGTTTTAGAGAAATTTGATATGAAAAAAATGTTGTCTGAATTTTTTTTGAGGGTTATTTGCTCAAATAATCGTTAATAAAAACTATAATGTAAAAAGATTTTTTATAGACAAATTTGTTGCTAAATTATGTGAAATAAAATTTCGGAGTATTTAGCAGAGATTATCCAAATTTTGTAGAATTTTTTGGTACATACAAAATTCATTAATATATTCAGGGAAATTATGGTTCTGAAAAGAATATTTCCCTTACTTTTCCTCCTGAATTAAAATTTAAATTTTGCAAATTTTTTTGTTTGTATAATTTGAATGAGGAATATTTCCCTAGTGAGTTGAATAGAGAATTACAAAAGCAAAGTGAAAACATGGCACCATTGTCGACTTTTCGTATTTTCTACAAACTATTTTTTTTTCTTGTTTAATTTTTTTTCTCATATTTAAAACAAAAGGGAGTATGAAGTTGGCGTCATTAAGTTTTGTTCGTGCATTTTAGTGAAAATGTGGCGTCGAAAAGGGCAGATAATTTTTCCAAGCTCTGACTTTGTACTACAAGGAATTGTAACATGTTTAGTTGTCTGCTTAAAGTAAAAATATATTTTTGTAATAGAATGGTCGGTAGTCATTTTGCTGGTATGTATTTTTGTTGTTACCGGCTTATTACTTTTTTTTACATTTGCTGTTTT
Organism: Eustalomyia histrio; assembly: GCA_949748255.1. Taxonomy (NCBI): domain Eukaryota; kingdom Metazoa; phylum Arthropoda; class Insecta; order Diptera; family Anthomyiidae; genus Eustalomyia; species Eustalomyia histrio. Next base: position 125,169,522 of record OX456526.1, read on the forward strand.
TTTACTGAACAGTGTGGTTTTATAACTAGTAAATTTATGTTAGGTAATAAGATATTTAAAAAAAAGGTATAGTATACGTTGGAAGTAAGCTATCACATTGTTTTGATGTCCTATAGGTGTAGAATTATAATAGGTGTATTGTGTTTCAAGTCCTGTGTTGTTTGTACGACGTACATGTGGGTCCCTGTTGTATATTCCACATTTACAGGTTTTTGTAGTTCATAATATGAATTAGTTACTGCATATGTAGTAGTTTAATTAAAAAAAATACAAAAAGTTTACAATTTTGTAAGATTTAAATTTAATGGGTGATATTTTATAATTTATTATGTATTTATATACAGACTTACGTACGTAAATGTAATTGTGGTCACCAGGTGGTAGTGGTGGTTATGAAAAAGTTGGCATTATTAACAACAACACTTACCTGAAATGAACAAAAAAAAAGGATTAGTTAAGTATTTTAAATATTTTATATAAATTTATGGTTATAAAAATTTGTTAACTTATCTAGCTATAATTTAAATAACAAAAATTGTAAAGAAATATCTATGGTTAACATTTAACTCTTGGTTATTTTTTTAGATAAGCTAATTTCTTCGAAAAAAACTAGCGCATTTGTTACGTGTCTTCTTCCAAAAAAAATCGAACGACTGAAGTTAAACCACTAACTGCACTGGGAAGGATTTAGGAAATGACGTATTAAAATCATTGATGAATGCTTTTAGAAGCAATACGGAATTGTTAAATACTTTAATTTTAAATATTGTCCCAGAAATACGAGATACTAAGTGATAACCGACAATGGATTTAGCCCAAAGAAGCCATTAGCAGAGAATATAAATTTGCTTGTTTTGCTGTTTTTGCTTTTTTACTCATGTTTGCTTATTTTTTTACATTTTCCAGTTTTTAGCTTTGAAGTACCTTTTCTTATAATTTTTTTTTGCCTCAAAGTGCTCTTTTATAATAAAAAAAAAAATATTTTTTCTGCTAGTTTTGTTTTTTAACTTTTTACTTTTGCTTGTTAAAAAAAATATTATTTCTAAAAAAAATCTAGAAGGTAAGGAGTTATTATTATTTGTAGTTAAAAAAATAATGATAACCCAATATTGCTTCTACACTGGGATATGTTTAATTAGAATTAAAGTACACCAATACGTATACGTAATATTTGCATTTTTAATACAAATCACTCATACGGCTCCTATGACTTATTTTCTGAAAATTTTTTATTTTCTTTTGGATTACAAACAAAAAATAATATGAATAAATAGTAAATAAGTAAAAAAACAATAAAGTCATTGCAAAAGAGTTTTCAAAGTCTTTTCATAAAAACAATAATCAAAAAAGAAAAAAAACGCTTAAGTCAATACAGACTTAAAATCTAAATATCTTTTTAAAACGATTCCAGTTTTCAAAACTGGGTATACCACTGAATTCCACGACCCAAAATTAAGTTTACGTTTCTGTGGGTTTTCGTGTGTCATTTCAAAAGTTGGAATTTAACTTACAGTGTTATTAATGAAGTCGTTCAAAGATTTTATGAAATTAATTCATTAAAACAATTAAAAGTTTACATAAAAAATAAAAAAATATTTAAAAAATATCATTCCAAAGTGAAAATTCATTTGACTGGTTGGAATGGGTTTAAAATATCTAAAAAATCTAAAAGATAGTTTAATTTTATTTCCAGTGAAATCCCGGGGAGTAGCTACTAAATTATACAAAATTATTTTTTATTTGTTCAGTCCAAAAGTACCTTTATATGGAAAAACGAAATTATTTACAAGAACAATAAATTTTCATACAGTTTGCATTTTGTACTGCGATTTTTTATCCCTGACAGGGAGAAGTAGAGGGATGAAGGTATTTTGGACGATATCAATGCAATTCATTTGAACACTAATGACTCCAAACTGGTATTGATACGGGCGACTAATTATTTTGGGGATAGATTCATCTTCACTTATAGTCAGGCTGCGTTTAGGTCTCTGTCTATGAAATCGAAAACAGTTTTGTACTGCAAGATGGTGATAAACGCTTATTCTAGCAGGGGTCGTCTGGGGTTGATACGGGTGCCCGGACACCGTGGAGTGAAGGTGAATGAGTGGGCTGTCGAACTGGCAAGGAATGTATCGAACCTGGTCTCGAACCTTTAAAATCCGAGACATTTTCGGATGACAAAAACGGAGCTTGGACAATGGGCCACCAACATGCACAAGGATATCTGGAATGGGGATACTGTTGGTGTGATCACAAAAGTCCTGTTGGGTGACGCGGATGTAGTCAGAACAAAGGATATTTTTTAATGCTGGGAAAACGGGTCAGGCCACTCTTCACTACGATTACACCTTTGGGAATTGGGACGAAGTGACTCTATGGTGTGTAGGGCCTGTGGGGAGGACGATGAGACCCTTAAGCCTGGATTAGGGTTAGGCACTGGAACGGGGACGTTATACCGTCCTTGGAGTGCTTGTGTGGATTGATTTGGGAAACCTGAAGGTATACCTGAGGGATACTGAATTCTCCAAGTAGACTGGAATGTGTTTGTTCAGGCAGTTTTAGATAGCGCAAAAATTGCAAAACAAAATTATACTATGTTACAAAGATGTACCAAATATTGCGTATTGCAATCACGAGCAATTTCGCAATCAAATGGTATAATATTCCCATTACAAGAAAAACAAAATTAAATATTCAATTTGAATAACTTATTTTTAAAATTAATTTATTCAACTTTGATATTTATACCTGAAGATATTTTTCGGTTTTCAACGAAAGAGTAAAAAAAATACTTTAAATTTAAATGTCATTTATTTTTGATGAAATCAACAAATAAAACGTTTTCGGCTGCCTGATTCCCATAATCTTGTTAGTTAAATTGTATCGTTTGAAAGAAAAACATACAGTCGTGGTCACAAAATTAAGTCATTCTAACTTAAGAAATTCCTATAAAGAATAAATACTATATTTTTTGCCATGAGAAAAAATTATGTTTTATTAATTTGTCTAAAATCAGAAAAACTAAATTAAAACATAAAAACAAAAACAATTCACGATTATTTAACTGTTTTTTTCAAAGTTTCTAAATACACTTTTAACTATTTTGTGGATATACAATTAGGTCATTTAATAAGTATTATTTTAATTAATTAAAATTTAAACTACTTTAATTAATGGTATATTTTAATATATATGTTTTAGTATATTTTAATACTTGGTGGGATATTCTTTTTGACGTATTAATTCGGTACATCTCTATGTCATTGTTTTGAAAATTTCACAACACTGATCAGGGGTTATGTATATATTATGCCACTGTTTTAAAATAATCTCCTACAGATTTTTTACAATTGTAGGTTTTCTTGCTGAAACAGCCTGTTTTATGATTCCCCATATATTCTCCTCTATTGGATGCATTTATCGACCCGGAACTTATGTTTCAGGTCGCTTTCTTGTTGGAATATCCATGCTAGTGACAAATCGTCAACATAATCACTATCAAGATTATTTTCTTAGATACGCCTATATATTTCACCTGTCGTTTTGCCGTGAATTTTTACTATTGAAGCAACTCCAGATGAGGTAAAGCATCCTGATACCATCACAGACGACCCACCGTGCTTTTTTGTATACTTGGGATTTAATTGAGCTTTTTGTGGAGATCTTACGTACGGTCTCCCATCATTACCAACAATATTAAACTTAGATTCATCGCTCCAGACAAACGGTTTCAAAAAATTTTGGTCACAGTGTAGACATTGTTTTGCAAACTCTAAACTCTGCTTAATATTTTTCTTCGAAACATTCGGTTTTCGTCTTCCTATGTGATCACGTAAATTATTTTCGGCCAAACGCCTTCTTCCAGTTCCTGTTGATATTTTAATATTGCATTCTGACTCCGTGGTAGAACTTATTTGCGTAAATGTTAAAAAAAATGTAATTTTTTACTCATTATAGTAATTAACCTGTCTGCGAAAAAAAAATTGTTTTTCGGGGATTTTTTCTTGAAAAATTATTGAATATGTTATATTTGTAGGATGTTTAATTGCATTGACTACTTTTCCACGCGATAATGAAAGTGATTTTACCGCATTAGCCACCAAACCAAAATTTTTGAAGCATTTATAAATGAGTTACCTCCCTGCGGGGGTAGCACTTCTATTTTTAGCCGTTAGTTAAAAATATCACTATAATCGATAGTCAAGGAACCAATATAAATGAACTCAGAAAAAAATGTTAGTCCAATGAATTAATTGTGTGACCACGACTGTACGTATAAATGTCACATCGTCAGCTTATTATTTGTTTGACTTATACGCCAAATGGTTGTTATCAAGAAAAGTAGCAAAAAAGGTTTACATTTTTTATTTTTGTATATAAAATTGGCAGGATTATGAAAGTCGATAGTGAATATATCAGATATGATACAAAATATCTAAAAACATTCATTCCTTACTCAATTTTTTTTTCAAAAATGGTCAATTAGTCAAAGCAATACTAAGCTGAGGACATGTCAACTTTTAACCACAATTTTTCCAAAATTTTAGAAATTTTTATACTGCAAAATTTAAATTTTTTTTTGCCAAATTTAATTCTGACAGGATTTTTATTAAATATTTAACTGATATCATTTAAGTGTTAAATTTAAATTAAAACAATTAATTATACAATAGTTAAAACTTATTTATATTATTACTACAGTTTCCCTAATTCAATTAAACTTTTATTTATTTTAACAAATGTTTTAAACGCCCAATTTTATTTAATTTTTTCCTGTGTACTGTATGTTGTTTTTTCTTACTGCATTCTTCCTCATTTTACGATAACAAGCCGTAACTGTAGCGACATCAACGATTTCTTGTAATTCCATGGCAAATCAATATGTGTATCGGCATTTACAGTAGATTGCCCTTGCATATTAATTCACCTGAGTTATTAAATATTTAAATAACCATTTTATTTTGCCATGAGAAACTTAATTTATTACTAGGGCTAGGAAGTTCATGTAAATAAATGTTGGTTGTCGTTAGCTGGATAACAAGGTTAACCAAATATTGCTAATCAACAAATTTAACTCACAAATCAACGGAAAAAGCTATTTTAAATAGAGATATTTATAATTGACACTTACAAGGGCACGAAGAATGTTTATGAAAGTCGTAGCGGACTAGAAAATGCATTCCATTCAGCTTGTGCCTAATAACGTTTTCTGTGTATTCTCCATGATTATTAAATAAAAAAAATGATCTCGAACCAGACTAAAAATACTAATATATTTTCCCTATAAAAGTTGGCAACTCAATTTAGAGCACAAGCAATAAAGGCCATCGGCTCGTTGTAGCGAAAACAGACCAGAGCCTCTGGTGGGAATCGGACTTACGACGACCGCACTGATAAGCTAGCAGACTACCAACTAGCCTACCGGGACGCTAAACTAATTTTTTTTTTTTTTCAATTTTTGAAAACTAAAAATCTTTTGTTTTGAAATTTAAAAAGAATTCATTTCTATAAAACCTTTTTTATCTCAAATTACTTTATAATTTTTCTATAACTTTTTGTTAAAAAAGTCATATATTTTTAAATTTCTGAATCACAAACTAAATGTAATGTCAAAATGGGATTCCGCACACTTCAGACAAAATTTTTAAAAGCTGTATTTATGATAGAAGATTAAGTTTAGTTTAGCTTTAGCTTTAATTAAGCCAGTTCGCACGCAGCCTTAATTCATATTTTGATTTTGAATACATATTTTATATATAAACCTTCCTAGCCCTAATTATTACAATCAACAAACATTTACATATGAAAATTGTTTCTTCTTAACGTCATTGGCGACATTTTACCCTATAATAATGGTTTAATGAACCTTCAATACTACATACATTAGGGTGGCAATGAAATATATGGGAAAAAATTATTTTCTAAACTTTAACAAAACCCGAGCGGATTATTGGGGCCAAATTGAATACACTTACAATATTATTTCATTAAAAACAACTTAAAATACATATTAAATTAATCGAAAATACAGTCAAAAAGAAGACTACTGATTTTTCATTATATTCAACCCATTTTGTTGTTTATTTTCAATCATTGTTTAATAATTGACAAAAGTAGTAAAAGCAATCGAAAGTCGTTTAAAATAACCATCAATTTTTAATTGAAAAAAGTTAGAAAAAACTACTTTTGTGGTTTGTTTTTAAAATTGAAAGTTTTTTTTATTTGTATGTAATTACAAAACACAACACACACAGATGTATATATTTTTATTGCCTTTGGGTGTATGTGTATTTGAATAATTTCTTGTAATTTTTATTGAAACTATTTTGGTAAAAAAACAAAAGAGAGTTATATGAATTTCAAATTTTAGAAACAGAAAACATAAAATTTAACATTTAACAGAAAATATCAACTCCTACCGAATGTCAGTAAATTTTTATAGTTTGTTTTTTGAATACTGATTTAAATAGTTCAAAAAAATCTTTGTATGAATTTCAATTGATTCTTCTTTTAAAAACAAACTTTACGTATTACTTTTTAAATAAACTACAGTCGGCAACGGAATATATATTGTGAGTGTATTTTTAAGCCGTGCAACTTTGAGGTCAAAGTTTCTGAATTTTTTGAAGAAATCCAAAAAAGTATTTTAATTATATATTTCGTATGTCGTGTGCCACATTTTTATACCCTCCACCATATATGGTGAGGGTATATATCAGTTTGTCATTCCGTTTGTAATATGTCGAAATATAGGTTTAAGACCCCATAAAGTATATATATTCGTGATCCTTATGCAATTTTAAGTCGATTTAGCGATGTCCGTCTGTCTGTCTGTTGAAATGGCGATTACGACGCGAAGACGCAAGCGCGGGTGCCTATTTTTACCCGAGCAGTTTGGTATTTAAAATGAGCAAAATCGGTTAAGCGGTTCAAAAGTTATGAGTGAAAATGTGAAGGTACCTCTTAATTTTCCATACAAATTTGTACACCATGACGATGTCTCTCACATCGCAAAAAACGTTCTCTTGTTTTTATATGTGCAGATTTCAAAGGTTCAGCATTTTTTCAAATTGGTTTTTTGCAACTCCAATTTATTTTCTTTGCAAATCCAATTAGTTTTTAGCAGATTTCCCAATTGGATTTTTAAAAAAGGTTTAAAAACAGGGGAATTTACTCAAATTTTTCAGAAATCAGGGAAATTTGCTCAATTTTCCCCTGTTTGCTCTCAGTTTCCGAACCTTTGTATTCTGTATAAAATTTTATTTGGCCGCTGCCGCCGTTGCATCCTCTATACTATTCTTCCTCTATGGTAAAAATGTTATTAAGTCTTCTTCTTGTTCGATTACATTTACTGTCTTACATACTATGAGAATAATATCATTTTAGAGCAGTGCTGTTCAAAAATAAATATGTCGTTGTGTTAGTGAGAAAATGAGAATTGCACTGCAAGAAATGTTCAATGGGTTAATATACAGTGTGTGACAAAACATTGGAAACTTTAAAAGATTTTATTGCTTCGCACATCTCTTTTAGACAATTTTCTTCTTAATACAACATTTTCTTAATTTTTTTTTGCTAAATAAATATTTAGAGTGTAATCTAAAGAAATATAATAAATTTAAAGCATAAAAAAAATTGCAAAAGAAAAAAATATAATCTCAAATGGCATGTTATTTTTTTGTTGTTGGCAAAACATTGGAAACTTTGAAACTGCTGTGCGAAAGTTGAATAAAGAAAGAAAAATAAAGAGAATGTAAACAAAATTTATCAAAAATTTACCGTTATTTTAATTTTAAATGTTTTTGGAAGTTTCTGTGTTATTTGTTTTTTTTTTAATTACTTTTATTTTGCAAATTATAACGAACTACAAAGAAAAAATTAAAAATGGCTAAAACTAAATTTTGTGAAGAACTAAAGTTAAAAATAATAAACGATTTTTATGCTGGAATTAAGCAAAAGAGTATTTGTGAAAAATACTCGATGAATAAATATATTATTTCAAAAATAATAAAGAAATATCGTGAAACTGGTACAGTAAAGACACAACATTTAGGCGGCAGGCCGCGCAAAACCACTCAAAGACAGGATCTTTTAATAGCAAGAGAGTTTAAAAAGTATCCAAAAATGCTTCCTCGAGAGGTTGTTAATAACCTTAAATTAAAAGTAAGCCAACGAACTGTTTCCCGTCGAGCAAATGAGGCTGGTCTTGGCTGCTACCGTCCTGCAAAGAAACCTCTTATATATGAAAAAAATCGATGTGCTCGTATTAATTTCGCTAGAGAGCACTTAAACTGGTCTAGACAGAAGTGGAATACGGTTCTTTTTTCAGATGAGTCGAAATATAATTTAAGAGGCCATGATGGCAGAACTTTTGTAAGACGACCCAAGGGAAAAAGACTAAACCCCAAGTATACAAACAAAACTGTTAAGTTTGGAGGTGGCAATATTATGGTATGGGGGTGCTTTTCGGGTCAAGGAATGGGACCAATTCATGTCGTTACGGACATTTTAACTGCAATCGGGTACAAAAGTATTTTGAACGATATCATGTTTCCATATGCAGAGGAAAACATGCCACTTGTCTGGAGGTTCCAACATGACAATGACCCAAAACACACCTCCAAGCTTGTAACTGAGTGGTTACAATCTAATGGAGTTAGTGTTTTGAAATGGCCAGCCCAATCACCAGATCTCAATCCCATAGAAAACCTATGGGAAATTGTAGATCGAAAAATAAGAACAAAAAACTACACGAACAAGGCTGGTCTCATAGCTGCAGTTACTTCGGAGTGGCAATTAATTCCTATAGAAACTATCAGCAGTTTAATTGACTCAATGCCGAGACGTTGTGAAGCTGTTTTGAAAAATAATGGTTACCCAACAAAATATTGAAACCAGCAAGTGTTCGCAGCTTTTAATTTTAATATTGTAAAAGTTTCCAATGTTATGCCAAATACATAAAAACTAATACCTCTAAGTTTCTTTATTTTATTCTGAAATTGAATTGATATTTGTTAATTTTTTTCTTATTTTAATAAAAACACAAATAATTTTAAGATACACAGAAAAAAAAATTTGGTTTTTGTAATGAATTATAATTTTTAGATCACTTGAGTTGGGAAAAACGATTTTTTGCTAAAAGTTTCCAATGTATTGTCACACACTGTATGTATGAATTTTTTTTTATTGAAAATATGAAACTGTTATGTTTTGTGTAAAACAGTTTTAAAGAAATATGATTTAAACAAAAAGTAAATTTTTGAAAGGAAAATAATAAATACATTGGCGTGCCTTTTTTTCATTTTATAAAAAACAAAAAGTTGTAAATTTTTTCCATTAATATAAATGATTTCATTATATTTACATATTAATAAAATATTTGTAATATGTGTGGATTTATTATAATATTCTATTAAAAAATGCTATTTTTGGAAGGAAAAAAATACAATACATTCGATCGGAATAAATGAATGAACGATCGGACTCGAATTTTTCAAAACATTTCAACTTTTATTTTAAAAAAATGGGTTTTTTAATTAAGTCTATTAAAGATTTTTATAGATCTTGTAGTATCACAAAATATTTTTCGTACATTGCTATTAATTTTTTTCAGTGCATTGAAAAAAAATCAGCATACATCCGCTACACATGTTCACTCGTCGCTGTTTCAGTGACGACTAAAAGTAAGAGCGTAAGAATACATGTGAGTTGAGCAGGGGACAATTGTCCCATCAAATGAACAGCACTGTTTTAGAGCTATATGTGTGTTACTCTTAATAACTAAGTTAACGTTAAAAGCAACAATGTTAAAGTCGCTAACAGAGCAGACCTCTGTAAATAACATTACTAAAACTAAATAACAAAAGTTTGTTACATAAATTCATAGAGGAAGAATAGTATAGAGGATGCAACGCCGGCAGCGGCCAAATACAATTTTATACAGAATACAAAGGTTCGGAAACTGAGAGCAAACAGGGGAAAATTGAGCAAATTTCCCTGATTTCTGCAAAAATTTGAGTAAACTTCCCTGTTTTTAAACCTTTTTTAAAAATCCAATTGGGAAATCTGCTAAAAACAAATTGGATTTGCAAAGAAAATAAATTGGAATCGCAAAAAAACCAATTTGAAAAAATGCTGAACCTTTGAAATCTGCACATATAAAAACAAGAGAACGTTTTTTGCGATGTGAGAGACATCGTCATAGTGTGATAAATTGACAAAACATATTCATATTACAGTTCATGCAAAATTTAGTATATACATACGTATATCATCTTCAGCCCCTATGGTGGAGGGTATTCAAAGATTCGGCACAGCCGAATTTAGCCCTTTTTTACTTGTTTCTAACTAAATTTGGAATGCTGAACACGAATATAAAAACATGTTAGAAAATTTTTATTAAATTTTGCAAAATTCACCAAAAAAAAAGCCGATTCCAAAATCTTTTTCATTCTTGTGTTAAGCGTACTAAAATTTATTAGACACAATGTGTCACAAGATATAGGTTAAAAACACCCCAAAGGTAGTTAAATAAAGATTTAATTAAAATTTTAGATTGGGCTTGAAGTTATCCCATTTGCCTCAAATTTTTAAAATATCAGTTTTAAGTCCAAGTGGTACAATAATCTGCCCGGCCGATTATCTCCAAAGTTGAATTTTTATAGCCACCCTAACATACATATAGGATGTATAAATATGACATTTAAACTACAATTATAATAAATACTTGCATATTAACAACCAAGGACAATTTTATAAAAATTATTCTCAAACTAATATATCCTAGAAGTAGTTCTAGTCGCAGCGATTTATGAGAATAAGTTTTGTAGTAGTACGAGTAGATTTATAAGGCAGTTTTTTAACTTGTTTTTTCCGAACTGAAATATGATGTTAAATTTATGATAGAAATATCTTCATTCTACTTATTGAAAACTTTATCGGTTTTCACTAAAGTAATTAATTTAATAAAAAAAAATTTGGTATATATAAAACCTTACAAAAATGTATGCAATCGTTTTATTGCATGAAAATTTATAATGACGTTTTTTTAAATAATGAAGCATTTTCTATGTATTAGAGTTTTAATTTGAAGAAACCATTTGTTCGTGAGACAATTTCAAACTAAATTCATCTAATTGAAGTTCCTTAAAATCAAAAATTTTACTGGCAAATTTTGTATAATATATGAAGAAAGCTACAGAGAAGAATTCTGTTATAATCGACCATTAAAGAAATGGGTTTCATTGGAATATGAGAAAAAAAAACATCATACGAACATCCATTTATTGTAAGATTTATATAAAAAACACATGTTTTGTTTAAAAACAGACATTGAAATGTTTGCAAAAAAAAAAATAAAATGAAAAAAAAAAACATTTTGATCATATGTTTAATTTCACACACTATATTTCTTTCAATAGCTAGAAATATGTGTATGTTAATGCATGGAGGGCGGCGATACCAATATGCAGTTTTCAATTCTGGGAATGAACGCAAAACTTTTGCATAACTGCATTACATATAGAGACTCTGTTAGTTCAAAGTAGTTTAATGCTTGTCTTTAGTGCACTAACGAAATAAATGTTGCCAATGAACTGTAATAAAACAGAATTTTAAAGGAATTAAATGATGAGAATTTGTTGCCTAAAATCGGTTGTAGAACTACTTAATTCCCTTAATAACCTGTTAAATCAATTTGGAAAAAACGTTTCTTGGTATATTTATAACCCTGAAATAAAGTAATCTTAAGTGTAGTTTAAAAAATAGTACTTTCTCGACCTTTATAGCACCAACTTTTTTTTACTTATTTTTTTCTTTATTAGGAAAACGTGGTATAAAGCAGGGATGCAAAATGATAATTTCAATTTCGTACAAAAGTGATTACCAAATTGTACTTTTTTGACCTCAATTGTACCATTTTTGTAGTATTAAAAAAATAAAACACCAATTTTTTTAATATTTTTATTTTTAATAAACATAACAAAAAAAACTTTACAGAAAATGCAGTTGTACATTTAAAGAATATAAAAAAATATGTAAAATAATTAAGTAGATAACAAACTATTTGTTATTTTAAAATTATAGCAACAATATGTAATTCGATAAGTGTAACAAATCTTTCGTTTGGACTAGACTAGAAACTATTGACAATTTATACGATGCAATTGATTGCGTGCAATTTTCTTAATTCCCTTTTCAAAGTTGCCTCCAACGTTATGTCTATTTATACGGTGACTTTAATTGCACGAAAACTGAATGTGAATGAAGCAACAAAATAAGAATACATATGAGTGTGAAAGAAAGATAACAAAAACATGCACGCAACAATTTTATGCATTAAAGTCGCCGTCTAAATTGGCTCTAATATAAAAGATATTCACAAAGATGTGACAGCCAAAATGAGTTGCCAAGAAAATACAGTTTGGTGCAAAATTGAGCCAATGGTTAATAAAACGAGCAACCTTTGTTTTTTTATGGTGTTTATTAAATAAATTAAAAACTATTTACTTAAACGAAAATATACATCATTAAAAAATCAAGCAACTAAAACATAAACATGTAATCCAAACTTAAGTATCTAAAAACATAATAATTCAGGCCATTGGCTAACTTTTGCACCAAGGGTTTTCTAACCTTAATTAAATACTTTATTTCAGTATGCTTTTGCTTTTTCCAACTGATTTATTTTCCTTAGCGTAGATTCATACAGTTTCGATATATAATCCACAGATCTTTTTTTTCCATTCAGCCTGTACCCTCTCCCACAGCTCACTAATACGCTTTGGAGGCTCTTCGTAATCTGCCAAACGACATTTCGGGTTAAGATCGGGGCTTTGAGGTGGTCACTCCATGAGCCTAAACACCTGAGAACTAAGCCCTTCCTTAACCATTGTCATGCTGAAAGATAACATTTTTAGGTCTATCTGGAATTTTGGCGAGAGCTAAAGGCAAATTCTCTTGTAATATGCGAAGATAGTTCTCCTTTCGCATAATACCTTTAACCTGTATAAGTGGGCCCACACCATATGGTGTTATACATCCCCAAACAATAAGAGAACTACCTCCGTGATTTATGGTTTGAGTTACATGGGCTGGGTTTGGTGTGGTTGATGGCTTGACCCAATACCAAACTTTTCCATCCGATTGGTATCTGTTGATTTTGGTCTCATCGGACCATATTATCTACAAAATAAAGAAAACTGCCACATATGTATATGACAAAATATGCTCGTAAAATAATCATACCTTATACCAATCAAAAACTGTCCAAAATTTATATTTTTCCAAAAATAATTTTCGCGCTTTTACGTTTTTTAGTGATAGTTTTGTCTTCTTTTTAATACTGACTTTGTAGCCAACGCTTTTGAGAGCCCTTGGGATTATCCATCTGCTAACATTGACCGAACATTCAGAAACTGCCTCTTTTGTGGTCTTGATTTTGCCCGAAGTGAAAAGACGTACAATGGCTCTAGCTTCAGTGCCACTGATTTTTTTAGTCTTCCAATTTTCGGTGTCGAATACTGATCCAGCACCTTTTTTACAGATTATTTACAAATATTTTACTAGCATTGGCCCAAATCGTACCAAAAATGGTACAATTGTACCAACTTTCGCATCCCTGGTATAAAGTGTGGTAATGTAAGAAATTACAATGTTTGTACACGTTTTTCCATATTTTAAAACATAAACAAAGGATAGCTTAAGTGGCGCCAGTTTTTGCATTTTTTTCTATATTTTTATCCTTTATATACTATTTTTAAATGCCAATTGAAAATTTGTATGGTTTCGCATAATTTTGAGTATTTCCAACTTTCCCCCAACTTTTTTCAAATTACCCAAAAATTTCCTGTTTGAAAGAACCACCAACACATCCAGCAAACAGAGAAACGTATTTTTAGACCAAGAACCACTCTATGAAATATATTCTAGAAAATAATTAAAAAAAGGTCATAGGTGCTTTTTTTGGATCCGATCAAACAATTCTCAAATTACTCCAAGTTCCCCTATAAATTAACAAATTCAATAAAATTCATTTCAAGCAATTTAATCAATTTATCTCGTTTAATTTATTTAATCATTGAATTCATTTTCTTTTGCCAATATTGTTTCATTCGATTGATGAATATGAGTTTGTTCCTCGATCTTCTTTATTAAAATTTAAATGAACAAAATTAGCTATTTTATTATTTTTAACCACAGATATTTTCAAATAAATTTGATATTCATAACTATGATTATAAAGTTAGCAGATCTCAATAATTAAAATATTTAAAACTCATTTTCTAGTAGTAAAAACGATAGTTTGAATAGAAATTAAAAAAACAAGCAAAAACTCAAAAATAGGAAAATTTCTAAATTTCTAAAGTACTAAATCAGATATAAAAGTACCATAGTACTTTTGAGGTTCTAATAGTACCACAAAGAGTACTATAGTAGCAACTTAACCATCCCTGGGAATAAGTATTAAGATAAAGAAGAGTTTCTTGGTAGTCGCAAGGATTTCTTATTTTTAGAAATTTTGAAAAAGATCGTTCTTGCTCGTTAGATTTGGACACACACACACTCATCTGCCTCGCTTGATTAAATTCTCTCTTATTTAAAGTTTTTAACCTAGCGTCGTCATATGATGACACAAATTCAAGAACCGATATATTCGGCTACATAATTGATATAACAGCGCTGTAAGAATTATAAAAAAAAACTATTATAAAAATTGGACTACAACCACGAACCAAAAAATCTCAAATTATCATTCCAGGGTTTCCCGCAAATTGATTCAAAAATTGCTATGTCGAATTTTTTAGAAAGCTAAACAAAATGTTAGAATAAAAATTTAAACAAAATTTCCTTAAAATTGGCTTTTAAAATTAAAAAATATATATACTTTACGGAAATTGGAATTTAATTTTGAAATAATCTGAATCCATTAAAGAATTTCAGCCAGCTAACGGTTCGACTTTGATATTACCACTAGAGGGCGAGGTAGGATAATCCAGAATTATCATGTTTAGGCACAGTCTTTGGCCACACCAATTTTTATTGAAAAATTCGCATGATTTCTTAATTCAAAACAATATCGGTTATAAAACAACTCTTTCGGGTTATCAATTACTACTTAAAAAAATATACATTTTACTGCAAATTCATCAGCACATTTTTAAATTAGAGAAGTGAGGAACTAATTCTTTTACAGCAGTAAAATTGTCGAAATTTCTATATTGCTTCTTTGGGTATCAAAAAAAACTATTTTAGCATTTACTCTTGTATAATATTGTATTTTGTTTTCTCAGTACAATTTTTTTATCGATAAAACAATGCAATCATATTATGCTAAACAAAAATCTTGTTAAATGCTGTAATAAAAACAAGTCGATACATTGAGTTTATTACTCCACAGGAAACATTCTAAAATATTAAAATTTCTTACTGCTGAAAAGCAAGAAAATTAAAATTTGCCGTACCATATATGGGGTATATAAAGTTTGACTTTACCGACTATATAAATTTTATTTTTCTATGAAGCTAATTTTTTTTTATTTTGAGCACGAAAAAAACATGCAACATTTTTTGGTTTTTGTATTGTGTTTCCTAAATTAATAGAAGGAAAATATCAAACTACTTAATTGCAATTTTTTCTGGTTAAGTGTACAACATAATAATTTGAAGAATACACTGTTTTGAAAATGCTTGAAACATGCTTAAAATAAGCACCAAAAATACGTATAAAGAACTTATTTTTAAAATTACAAAAATTAATTTTATATTTGAAAAGTCAGTAAAAAATGTTGCTAGTCAGCAAAATTTTAGGCAGAAGGGAGCTAGCAGAAAAATTGTTAATGTCACTTAAATCGTGTTGCTGGAAATCAGAGATGAGGTTTAGCAAAAAGAATTAGTAAAGTCAGCAAAATTTGTGCTAACACATAGTCCTTTTTAAATAAAAATCATTTAGACAAATAAATTTTTTGTGTAGGTTTTTTTTAGTAGACTGAAAAAAACTCAAAAATTTGTAGAAAAATTATATTTTTGTAAATTAAATTCTAAAAATTAAAAAGTTCTGAAGACTTTTGCGAATAGAATAACCCTTAAATTTTCAAAAACAAAAAAATCCTATAGAAAAACCCAAGATTCAAAGAACTTTTTCCTATAGAAAAATCCTAAGATTCTGCGAACTTTTTCGAATACAATGACCTTCAGATTCTGAGATTTTTTTCCTGTAGAAAAATTTTCAAATTCTAAAGAATTTTTCCTTAAGAAAAATCCTCAGATTCTGAGAGCTTTTTTCTATAAAGAAACTATCAGATTATAAGTACATTTTCCTGTAGAAAAATCCTCCGATTCTGAGGCCTTTTTCATATAGAAAAACTCTCAGGTTCTGATAACTTTTTCCAATAAAAAAAAAAACCTTTTACAGGTAAGAATTTTTTCCTTTTCCCATAAAAAAAAACATCTGACACGCATATATTTAAAAACTGTTGATCTAGAAAAACCCTCATATTCTGAGGATTTTTTCCAACAGAAAACTTTCCGATTCTGAAGACTATGTTCTATAGAAAAATCCTAAGATTCTGATAACATCTGCCTGTACAAACACCCTCAGATACTGAGAACTTTTTCTATAAAGACCCTCAGATTTTTAAAATAGTTTTTCTTATACAAAAGAAACCTCGTATTCTAAAAAAACAATTAGTTTCTGAGGACTTTCCTATACACACATCCTTGGCTTTTCCTATACACACATCCTTGGATTCTGAAGAGTTTTCCTATAGTAAGTAAGATCTTAAGATTAAAAAATTGTTCGTATACAAAAACTCGTTAGATTCTAGACTTTTTTCTATAGAAAATTCCTGAGATTCTTAAGACTTTTCTAGAGAAAAACAGTTAGAAACTTAAAACTTTTCATATAGAAAAATTATTACATTCTGAGAGCTTTTTCCTTAAGAAAAAATTTTTAGAATCTATAAACGTTTGTCTTTAGAAATTTTAGCAAATTCTCAAAACTTTTTTTTATAGAAAACTCTTAAAATTCATAAGGCTTTATCTAAAACCCTTAGATTCTTGTTGTTCCCAATAACATTAAATATTTCTTCCGTTTATATGTCCTGAAATGATTTTTTGTTTAAATTATACAAAAGTCATTACATTTGTAGCTTAAAATAATATTCAACTGCATTCTACTTTAAAAACAAAACGCCCTTTTCAACTTTGCAAAGACTCAGAGGAGTTTGAAGTAGAGACCCACGCAACGAAATGAAGGCAACACAGTTCAGCAGTAATGTGGCAATATCAACAACAACAAACTAACATAGGAAACAGCAACGCCTGGCAACAAACATGAGAACGTTAAAGTAACAACATTTTATATAACAAAAGTAGTGCATGCAATCATCGTCATCATCATCAACAAAGACAAGAAATAAGAAGCAAGCAAACAAAAAAAAAAACGCAAAAAGAGCAAAAAGAAAACGATTTGAAATGAAGACGGCGGCAAAATGGAAGTCAAGCAGAAAATTTTTATAAGAAAAGTTCAAATGATTGGTGTGTGTTAACACAAAATTTGGGTGGTAATTCAATTTTAGTGGAGTGGCATCCAACAAACAAAATAACAGCAAACATTTGAATAGCACAAGTTTGAAAATCAAGTAAAAAAAAAAATAAAATGAAATTTTTTTGTTTTATGTTTAAAAACAAACAAATAAAATCAATTTGGAACAAAAAAAAGTGTTTCTTAAAGCAAAAATTTTAACATTATTTTAAATAAAACTTTAAAAATAAAACCAAAATTTAGAAAATAGTTTAGCACGAATACTCGGCGATATAACGATATAATTGTTTGTATTACCTACCTTATATAACAAATATTTCTGAAAATTAATATTCAATATAACGAATAATTGGTCAAAAATTTAGAAAAAGTTGAAAAAAATCTAAACTAGAAGATAATTTTAGAATTTTTTCATTCTAAACCTTCTAGTGTATGCGTGAACTATTATTGTAGTCTTTTTTTCAAATTTTTAGTATTCTCAAAAATTTTAAAAAAATCTATGGATGAAAAAAATTCATACAAAACCGTGTTGCGATATAACAAATGGACCTGACAATATACATCACACATTATGCCGGGCTTTGACTGTATTTGGTAATGGCAAATAAGTTAACCCTTAATCGATAACGGCATTTTAGTGGTATTGCCAGCCAGTCCTGGTTTATAGAAATCTGAATGGTTTTGGAAAATATCAAGCATAAATATATTTAGGACCATATTACATTTTCGTACTTAGTCTAAAAAAAATCCTTGAACCCGAACATTTTCTAAAGAAGTACCCATAGTCTGCGACATTTTCTATAAGGAAATTCCTCTGAGTTTAGATGCTTAGGATTTTTCTCTAGGAAAAATTTCCTTAGAATCAGAATCTGACAATTATCAATAGGAAATAGTCCTCAGAACTTAAAAATATTTTTATAAGAAAAAGTCCCTGGAATTTAACGACTTTTCCATAGAAAAGGTCCTCAAAATTTTAATATTTTTCCATAGGAATGTTTTGAAAGAGGATTTTTCTATAAAACAAGTAAAAAAAGCTTAAATTCGGCTGTGCCGAAACTTTGAATACCCTCCACCAATGTTCTCTTTTGTTTTTGATGCAAACAATGTAAAAAACTTTTAAAGTAAAATTATTGAGGTGAAAAACTTTTTTGGATGCAGAAACGAATTTTTTTACGGGCAAAAATTTTGAGGTGAAAAATTTTTTTAGGTGAAAAAAATTTTTTGTGGTGAAAAAAAATTTTAGTGGTGAAAAAAATTTTTCGAGGTAAAAATTTTTGAGGTATACAAAATATTATTAATTTCTAAGCGATTGGTGAATTAAATATGAGAAAATATATTATATACCAGTCGCTACTATAAAATTGTACTAAAATACACCAATTTGTATGGACAATTTAGAGGTATCTTCACATTTTCACCCATAACTTTTTCACCGCTGGACCGATTTTGCTCATTTTCAATACCAAACTGCTCGGGCGGATGTACAATAATCTGAGTAAAAATAGGCATCCCCGCTAGCGTCTTCGCGTCGTGATCGCCATTTCAACAGACAGACAGACGGACAGACAGACGGACATCGCTAAATCGACTTAAAATTGCATAAGGATCACGAATATATATACTTTATAGGGTCTTAGACCTATATTTCGACATATTACAAACGGAATGACAAACTGATATATACCCTCACCATATATGGTGGAGGGTATAAAAAGTACTCAGAATCTTAGAGTTCTTCTATAGGAAAATGTTCTCAGAATTTGAATTTTTCTATAGGAAAAAATCCTCAGGATGTGATAATTTTTCTATAGGAAAAGTAAGAAAAAGTCATTAGAATCTGAGGATTTTTCTATAGAAAAAAGTCCTTTGAATCTAAAGATTTTTCTATAGGAAAAAATCCCCAGAATCTGATTATTATTTTTCTATAAGGAAAAGTCCTGATAATCTGAGTATTTTTCTATAGGAAAAAGTCCTCATAATCTGAGTATTTTTCTATAGGAAAAAGTACTCATAATCTGAGCATTTTTCTAGGAAAAATTCTTTAGAATATGATAATTATATAGGAAAAAATAAGAAAAAGTCTTTAGAATCTGAGGTCTTTCTATAGGAAAAAGTCCTCAGATTATGAGAGTTTTTCTATAGAAAAAAGTCCTCACATTTTAAAGATTGTAGCAAATGAAAAGATGCCAGTGGTTAGTCTTAATTTACTTCTTGCATCGAAATTCAATTTGTCATTCTTTTGGTACCAAGAGCTGGATTATAATTTGATTTAAACAGCAGCTCCCCTTAAAATATATAGTGGTGGTGCTTTAACATGGCAACACCACAAACAATAGTTTTGTTCATTTTGTAATATGATTTTGTATTTTTATATATTTTTTTTACAAGGGCAATTTGCTGTTTTTGAGTTTTTGGCAACAAAAATCCAATTTTTAGTATAAAATCTACATGAGTCATACAAACAACCAACAAAAGCAAAAAAATAATGACGAAATCAAAGAAATATATATATATATATGTTTTAGGTTAGGGTGAATTATACCGCTTCTATTGAAAAAGGGGAGTAGTTTTTAGTTTTTATTTTGTAAGATGGAATTGCCCTAACGAATTGTTGAATTTATTGGTAACAGTTACAAACAGTATCTACAGCATCCACTTGCATGTATCTGGTAATTTGTTTGAAATTTCTTTTAAAAAAAAAACACTCTCTATAATACAAATATTCTTGTTGGAAGGGGAATGTACATTTTAGTTAACAACTTAATGCATTCTCTAACACTAATAAAAATTTATGACCCCGTTTTGTGATTGTTCTTAGATAATGTAAAAGTTTTCTTTTTTCGCTTGATTAGTTTTTTTGTTGTAAACTCTTCAAATATATTTTTGCTTTATTTTATGCAAGTTTTTTTGCATAATAATTTATTAAAATATAGAGGGTGGTAGTTTTGATTGTCTTGTCCTTTTTCTAACCGGTATTAAGTCTTTCAGTTTGTTGACGTCATCCTGTTTTTAACCACATCAAATAGTTTTCATATTTACAAAGTATTGAGAACTTAAGGTTTATGTTACAACGTTATTGTCTGTGGTAGTTTTATCCCAAATACACAGAAGTGCTTCACTTGTGTTTTACCCAGTTGTTGTTTGAAATGGGAGTGTTAAAATCATACTTCATTTAAATTACATTTATAAGGATAATCTTAGATAGAGATGCATAATTGTGGATTGATGATAGCAACCACAAAAGATAGTTGGAAATGAGTATTTAAAAGACTTCAAAGAATATATCTTAATGAAGTAGTTAAAATGACCTAACTGTATGGAAATGATGTTATGATATACGAGGATTATTTAGAAAGTTTTAATGACTTTATTAAAAACTTTGTTTTAACAAAAATTTTGTATAAGTATAAACTTGCATCCTAGTTTGTTAATATATATATGCAGTTAATTTTACAGACATAATTCTCTTAGTGAACTACAGTAGTGTGACATACTTCGGTGGTTACATTGTCAAAATTTCATAACAACAAAATTTGTTCGAAATCATTCTTAATTTTTTTCTACCGCTATTTTAAAAACCTATCTACAAAAATTTTTCTGAACTTCAGATTATCGTTACTTCATAAAGTTTTTAAGCAAATAAAATTAAAATTACTAAATTTTGCCAAATTATCGTTAGTTAACGAAATCGTTATGAATGTAAGGCAATAAAACAACAGGTGTACTATGTTATCGCGTTTTTTCAATAATTTTTTTAATAATCGTCAAAAATAATAAAAACAGTCGAATTGTTTAAAAATTGTTAATATTTTAACTGACAAAACGTTAGAAAAAACATGATTTTTGTAGATTTTTTTTTTAAATTTAAAGTTTTTATTACAAAACACAACACACACATACGTTCATATTTTTATTTTTAATGTCTGTATGTATTCTATTCGTATGAATTTTTTTTTTAGAAACAGAAAACATAAAATTTTACAATTAACTATAAATATCAACTTCTACGGAAAGTCCGTATTTTTTCATATTTTTTTTTTTTTTGAATGACTGATTGAAATAGTTAAAAATTATATTTCTATGAATTTCGATTGATTCTTTAAAAACAAACTCAACGTATTTCTTTTTAAATAAACTACAGTCGGTAACGGAAAATATTTTGTGAGTGTACCAATTTTGCTCAATTTTAATATTGGTAAAATCAAAAATTTACTTTTTGGGCATCCCTCAAAAAGAAAAGAAATATATATGAACCCCCTCGGCAATTAAAATAAAATAATTTTTTTTCTGTATTGTGTGCGACGTCTCACGATTCCAAATATGCACTTCGTTTTAAAATCCGGGAAATAGAATTCGCGTTAGGTCCATTTTAATAAATTTAAAAGGGAAAAGTTAATTTTTCGCATTAAACGGAATAGAACTAAAACATTATACGAACGTAAACTCTAAAATCGTACGAACACCGTTTTTGCAATTAGGTGAATTTGAAAAATTTTGCGTTTTAAATTAATCACTAATTCCAGAACATGCACGAAACTTATAATTTATAATAATTTTCTGTACTTTTATTTATTGCAAAGTCAAAAATCACGGAAAAATATAATTAATATTTTTCTGGAAATGATTAACGGTAATTTTTAATTTTTAAACGACCGATTGATTCTATTTAAAACGTTACAAACAAAATCAATAATAAATGCATATTTTTAAAATTTTGAATGCAAATAAAGTGCACTTTACACCTTCGAATATAAAGTATTGTTGCAAAGCTATTTAAAAAAAAAATAATTTTTTGCCGAACGTAGGGGTTGACCCTTTTAAGTTTTGTTATATCTTCAATATTTACAGTCCGATCTTAAAGTGTGATATATCGATTTTTTTGTTTGGGGGATAAAAATATTTTTGCTCTAAGGTCCATTGACCTCAAGTGTCCCGTTCTAGTACTTACCCAAAAATGTCATTTCCTATCATCCTAATGTGCGACCCTAATGTCAGAAAATTAAAGCTCGCAAAAAATCATAAAATCATAATCGTGCTAAGGAAGTATTTCGATAATTCCAGCAAAACTATTTAAAAAATGTTTTTAATAATTTTTTCATTGCGAAATATAGGGGTCACATTTTTAAATGTTTCCTAATATCTTCAGTATTTACAATCATATATTAAAGTATGATATATTGATGCTAGAGTTATCAAAATACTTCCTTATTAAAAGTTTTATCGTTTTTTGTGAGCTTGAATTTTCTGACATTAGGTCCGCATATTAGGGTTGTAGGATTTGGAGGGTAAGTACTAGAACGGAACACTTTAGGTCAATGGAACTTAGAGCAAATTTGGTCTCCCCGAGACAAAAAAAAAAATCGACATATCACGTCTTAAGATCGGACTTTTAATACGGAAGATATAACGAAAAATTTCAAAACGCAAAAAAATATATTTTTTAATTGCCTTTCAAAAACACTTTATATTCGCTGGTGTACGGCGAAATTTTTTTCTGGTACGGTGTAATGTACATAAAACACGATTATAAATGCATGAACTTCTTTGCCCTAATAATAAAAATGTTTCACAAAAAAAGAGCAACTTCTAACAGAGAGGCATTCAAAAGAAATTTCAATATGTGATAGAAGAGACAAATTTATTAACCATAAGTTTATTTTTAGCGGCCCAATGGAATATTTTATTTATTTTTTTAGAATTATTTGCCTTCATTATAAAAAAAACTGTAGCTAAAGCAAAATATATTTGAGAAGCCAATCTAATGATGGATAAAACATTTAAAAATACAAAAAATTTTTATCCTAGGCAATCATATTCCTCTCTCCTAATTACAATCGTATTATTTGAATCATACTGGGGATTAAAGCATTTGAATATTACTTTTTCCATATAAATGCCATGCTGGCATTAGCATTAATATAAAAAAGAATACTTCAATTGTTTTTTCCCAAGTATGATCTGAATTGATAAATATTCGTGGCAATAATTTTTTTATTTTAACCAACCTTAAGATCGTAAAAATAATAATATTAATCAAAAAATACATAAAAAAATATAAAAACGTGTTGTGTTAATTTTAATGTTGGCATTGTTTGTGGGGAAAGAAATCTTTTTTAGTCTCAACCCAATTTACCCAGGAAGTCTGGGTAGAAATTCAGTATTTTAAGTACGGTTACATATAACTATAATTAGATAATATGGGAATCATTTGGGAATCAGAAAGTGATAATTTAAGGATCATATTATGATAAAAAAATTTAAGGGTACGGTTGTCACAACCAGAGGGTATTTATCCATCTCAGTCTCTCTTTTAGTCGTTCATGAACTCGGGCGTTTTTTTTTTTTAACCCAAATGAAAACATGCTGGAGATAAAAATTTAGATATTTGTTCTATAATCAATCAGAACATACATCAATACGTATACTTAATATAAGCAACATATTATTGAGTATATGCAGTGAAGACCTAGAAGAAATATTTGAATTTTTATGGAATACTATAACTATATCTTTGTCTGATTTAGCCTAAATTTTCAGAATGGACTTTTCAAACAATATTTGGTGACAATATTGTCACGAATCCTCGAATATCTGAAAAATATAAAATGCTGATACCCTAGTGTAACATACTGTTTGGGCTCAAAGTGTTAATAGAACTTTATTGCATACTTTTAAGAAAATTGCCATTTAAAAAACCTCGAACTTGTTATTTAATAAACTTATTAACTTAAACACAATATTGTTATATACAGAAATAAATACCTATATGCAAAATATCATTGTAATTTAGAACTATTTAATCGGAAAAACAAAACGAAATAAAAAAAATCAATATATTCGTTTAACATTCAATACCAATTTAAACAAAAGAACGTTAGACATGTCTTAACATGTTATAGAATAAACAAAAGAGTGAAAATTGTACATAGTATAACAGAAATGAAAACCTTGGGCAAATAATCATACACAATAGCAACATCAAAAATATGATAAGTACGAGTACTACTCTTGTAGTCGGTACAAATAAATACAGCTAACTAAACCCAAGCACTGTTTTCAGTAAAACATACAACACATACTTGTGCACTGCAAGAACTATCTACATGATATTACTGATTTTTTGCATAAAATTAACAAAGTGTCACTGGAAATCATTTGAAACTTTTCAATAAATTGATGCAGTTTTTTATAAAATTTTATGAAAAATTTAATTTTAAATATTTAATACAAAATTTCATACTATTAATTAAAAACTATAAAGCTTTTTCATTAAGTTTAAGATATTTTTCATTGACTGAGAGAAGAAAACTTTATTAGTTTACTGAAAAATTTCTTTTAAACTCATCGAAGAAAATTCTCTCTGTGTATTTTCTATTAGCTAGACATACAACCTTAAGCTAGTACATACATAAAACCACTTCATATACAAATGGGTGGCACTTACACAAAGGGTTAAACTTGATATTCTCCATCAATCTATCAGATTTGTTTTTACCACAAAATGAATTTTAACATAAGGTTAATTCAAGAGGTTCTTAAATCCTGGTAATGTTATATCGGCATCATACTCAATGGCTAAATGTAACAATGTACTGTATGGTATGTGCCGACCTGTCGTTAAAACATAACGTGCGACTTGTTTTAAACTTAAAATTTTTTAAAAGTATCACCCTAATGCCCATATTGTGCAATATATAGAAACTAATAATACTCGTATCTCCCTCTGCAACAAAACTGAGTATCGAGTATCCTGTTATAACACGTACAGGACATTTATACATCAAATACACTTAAAATATATAAACAAAAAATTCGAACATTTTTAAAGAAAAGTTTCAAATTTGTCTTAGGATTTATTTACAACCCCATACATGTTCAAAAATAAAACCCTGTAACAAGGTAAGAAAAAAGTAAAGTTGACAATAAGCTTTTAAAGTTTATGGAAAACCCCCCTTATATTTTTGCTTATCAAAGGAGTGTTAGAATTCTACACGTTGCATTTTTGTGTGCTGTGCATATAAATTACTTTTTTACAATTTTATTTTATAACAAAAATATACATGCAAGTTGGTAAAGTTTATTTTTTTTTTGTTGTTGCCTTTGGTTTCGTTTTACGTCATTCTAAATTTAGCCCTCTTTTTTCGTATAACATTTTGGTGTCAGGGCGTTTTTTGCCATTTCTTTTCATTGGGGACTGTTTGCCATTTTTAAACATCAAACCGCAGCTGGTGTTTATTTACACTAAAGTTTAAAATTTTTTGTATCGCAAAGATAAATTAAATGTATTTAAAAGTTGCGCGATACAAAAAGGCCTATATAAAATTATATTAAAAATAAAAAACTTGGCAACCCTGGTAATATTTATCATATTTTTGAAAAAGTGGCAACGTGAAAAAATTCGTAACCAGTGCTAAAAAACGAAGTTTTGTTTCTAAAAATGATCTTCCATAATTAAGATGATCATTAGAAGTGTGCTATAACTGGAAAATGCGGTTTTAGGGAAAGAATTGACTCAACTTGTTTTCCTTCTATAAAAAATAATATTGTATATGAAATTTTGTGGCAATCAAATAAATAAAAGTCACACCGGAAATCGATTGAAAAATTTAATAGGCTTTACAAAACGAAAAAAAAAATGATTTGGCTCTTCCTTTTTTCAAAGAATTTTTTAAATTTCAACTGTTTTTACAAAATGATTATACAATTTTTATTCTCATTGAATTATCTTTGCAAAAATATACGAAAATTTATAATCTGTTAGAAATTGTCTCAGTTATAACAATGAATCTGAAATCCAAGATTATTTTTTTTATATATGTATATTATGCAATTGTTTAAAAAAAATTAATTATGACCTAAAGCTAAACAATTTCATAACACTAGGTCACAAATAACAAACTTTTGTCTGTTATTTGTTTCTAGCATACTTTTTCTCATGGATTTGGACCTACTGAACACGAAAATGAATTTTAAAAATTTTTCTGTCGATTGGTTTGCGAGATACAAATTTTTTAATTTTTTTTTTTTAATTTTTGGAGGTACACTTACTATTTTGAGCATATCTTTAGTCTTCTTTGACCTATTTTATCCTACTACTACTCAAATTAAAGACAATTGAGCCGTCTACAACTTATTCTCAGAAAATTTTCAAATCGGGTTAGTAGTTTTGATGTTGGCGGCTTAAAAAGGTTAAAAAACTGCGTTTTTTTAGTAAAAATGTGGCTGAAAAATTCATATAAAAATTCATATAAAATGTAAAACGCGATGTTAACAGCGATTTTAATTTTTTTACGTATAGCTGACACTTTTCCAAAGAAAATAAGCCCTTACTTAACAAAATCTGATGACAAATGGCCGACTTATTATTTTTTTGGTAAACGACCGAAATTCCGCTATTTCACGATTTTTTGATTTTCATTATTTGCACAGCTTACCTACCCAACGCAAACGAATAAATACATTTGAACTTAATTTAAAATAAACAAAGTAGTCTTCGTATATTTTTTTTTAATTTATTTACAGCACTACATGCTCAATGTATCGCACAATTAGCTAAACTAACGAAATTAAACTAACTAATTAAATTAAGCAAATCAACGCACAAAAAAATGAGTAAAAACAAAGATATAAGTGTACATTTTATGCCATGTGGAAAAACTGCTGACTTCTTCTTTGTTTTTTGTATTCGCTGCAATCGGTCTCACGTATTAGGGTCCAAATATAGTCACCCATCATAGCCGTGTCATAGTTGCCCTGATAGCGTCGTTCCATAGCCTTCAATTCCTGATGAAATCGCTGTTAACATCGCGTTTTACATTTTATATGAATTTTTATATGAATTTTTCAGCCACATTTTTACTAAAAAAACGCAGTTTTTTAACCTTTTTTTTTTTTTTTTTTTTTTTTATTAATGTTTATTTATTCAAAAATTAAATAATTATTTAATAAACTAAAAATAAACAAATAGTGGGTATAATATAACTTATAATACACAGTCCCAAGTATCGGGCTCTCAAGTACACTATATATAAACATATAATATAATTTTTGGTAATAAATATTTCGTTTGTATATACATTTCTAAATAATTTGTACTAATATATTAATTGAAATGTAAGAAAAAATTGAAAAAATCTTACTTAAATCTTTTAAAGTTTAAAAGAAATGGTCCAAGGGTAAAAAACAGAAAAAAAGAAAGATCAATTGGTTAGCCACCAATATTTTTTGATATTCGTATCGTACTTGATGTTCTTGTCAGCTAAATAAACACTGGTATCAAACCTTGTATTCTCAGAAGTAAGTTGATTGCATGATATGGCCTTGACATTAGCTCTCCTGTGTATGTGATAAATTATAGGTATACCCGTTTGATTTTGGATATAGCCATATTTATCAAGGAACAGAAAAGCTTCTGGTGGTATAAAACCCGTTTGAATAATATTTGATATATATGCCTCGTCAACATGGTAAGGAGCCAAAATTAGGTTATTATCATAACATTCCGTACTTCTTAGAATGTGATTTCTTATCAAATGTATTATAAAGTTATCAATTCTACTGGTCTTTGATACCTCATACAGTCTTCTGTTCGAAATATACTTTGTAAAGTTGCTAGATGGTGATCTGTACATGGATGTACAACTTCTCAGACATTTTCTCTCAAAGAGTCTCATTCGTTCCATGTAAGAAGGGGAAATATTATACCATATTTGGCAACCATAGGTAAGAATAGGTCTTATAAGAGATTTGTACATAATTAACTTTACTTCTGGGTTCAGATATTTTGAAAAGAAAAGTTTTTTATGCATAAAAAAGGCTTTTCTGGCCTTCTCGATTTGTAGATTAATATGGTTATTAAAATACAAAAATTTATCCAAGTTTATACCAAGATACTTGACACTGTTCTTGTTAGGTATAATTATATTTCCTGTGGATTTTATCCCGAAGGATTTCCAACCACGTCTAATGTTGTTGTTGCATTTTCCCACGGGAGGACGAAAAAGAATAGTTTCGCACTTATTCAGATTAATCTTCATCTGCCAATCCGTCGAATATTTTTCTACAGCATAAAAAAACTTCTGCAGCTTATTATTAATCTTCTCAATTTTATCATCTGAGTGATAAACTATAATATCATCCGCAAAACCAATGATATTCTCAACCTGGCTTAAGAGGTCATGAATATAAATATTAAAAAGGATTGGCGCATTAACAGTGCCCTGTTGCAAGCCGTTAACAATGCAAAATTTCATTGTACTTAATGTTTTCCCATCATAAACTTG
Source organism: Eustalomyia histrio (assembly GCA_949748255.1). Classification (NCBI taxonomy): domain Eukaryota; kingdom Metazoa; phylum Arthropoda; class Insecta; order Diptera; family Anthomyiidae; genus Eustalomyia; species Eustalomyia histrio. The sequence goes on from OX456526.1 coordinate 125,198,349, forward strand.
AAACGTTTTGTTCTTTAACATGTTGTAAATTAGTGAAATGAGATGAAAAGGAAACTGATAATGAATCAGTTTAAAGATTAAGCCTGGAATCCAGATATTATCGAATGCTTTCTCAAAATCTATTAAGCAAGCCCCAGTACATAAGGTTTTGTTCAGGTTCCAATGCACATCTGAAACTAGCAGATGTACTGCGTGAACTGTGGAGTGTTTATGTTTAAAACCGAACTGTCTATCGTTACATAAGCCCTGCTCCCTGCAAAATTTAATTATGATGTTATTAACACAAATTTCAAAAACCTTGCTTATATTCGGTAGTAAACTAATTGCCCTTAAATTCTTAGGGTTGCTTATATCCCTGTCCTTCTTTGGTATAACAATAACTTTAGCAACTTTCCAAGAATGTGGAAAATACGAGTTATTTAGCATATTGTTAAATAAGATACAATAGTCCAAAATAACTTCCTCTGGAATAAAACGTAGAATGATATTAGGGATATTATCCAGACCAGAGGATTTCTTTTTCCTCAATTTTCTAAATATATATATAATTGAATCCCTGGTTATAAAGTAATTACCTACTGAAGATTCTGACAAGTCATTGGATTTCCGATGAGAATTGAATGTGGTTACAGTTGATTTGCTGTATTCAAACCTATTTTGTTCTTCCAAAAACCTGGAGAAACCTCTATCAACTTGAACCTGTAAGCTGTTATTATTATCGATCTCTTTATGAGAGTGTACCGACTCCAAAAAGCTTCCTATAACATTTAACTTTTGGTCATCTTCCTCTACTAAATACTCGTTACCACCGTTATCAGTTTTCAAATCCTCAGGGTTTATACCAGCATGCCGTATTAAACTTTCGTCCTCTGTTGATATTCTGATAATACCAACGCTGAGTGGCTGTGCGTTTTTGAACTGTTTTTTAACCTCGGAAAACATTTCCGTAGGGTTATTTTGATTAATTTTTTCAATTTTTTCTTTAAAAAATTTGTTGACTTCTATAGCAAAATTGTCGTTAATGAGTTTTCTAATAAGTTTTAATTTGACTTTTAATAAGTTTAATTCTAAAGGCATTACATTTATTTCTAATCTGTTGTGTTTTTTAATAACAGTCAATATTCTGCTTTTATCAGCCTGAAGCTTTCTAATGATTACGTTATTATATTTTTCAAATATATCGTGACTTTCATATTTTGGAACTGCCTTCTGAATAGAGTTGTGTATAAATTGATTGAGTCTACGAAGATAAAAATCTATTTCTGAATTTTCAAGGTTTTTATCATTTGGTATCGGTTCTGCATTATTCCGTTGGGATAATAAGTTATTTTTAAGTTTTTTCCAGTCAGTCCTACTATAATTATATTTGACGTTTGACGTTTGTTTAACAAGTGAAATAGGATGATCTTTTTCTACTTTTAAAATTTGAATTTTAATTGCATTGTGGTCGCTTTCATAATCCATCGTTTCAAGACAATTAATGGAATTATTTGATTTGTGAATAATTAATCTTGAGTCCGCTAGAACTATGTCTAAAAACGAACTACAACGTGGATATGATGGATCTTTAGAAGCATACAGTTTACATCTGAACGCAATTTCATTACTTAAAAGCCATTCCCGCAATTTATTTCCCTGAGGGTTGTTTAAGCTATTACCCCAATCTATGTGTTTACAATTCAAATCGCCTGCTAAAATATAGTAGTGGTTTGAATTTTCCAAGTTTAGAGATTGAAAAAGTTGAAGTAATTCAGAACCTAATTTGTTGCTGTCTTTACCAGCTGGAAAATACGCCGATACCACGTACAGTATCTTATTGGGTAGTAAGGGTATTCTAATAATACATGTTTCCAAATATTCAAATTTGTTAATTACATTGTTAGTGTAGCTTTTATATTTTACACCGCTCTTAATAAGAATGGCAGTTCCCCCGCCCCGTTTGGCGTCCTTCCTATCCTTGCGTATAAGACAATAATTTTTAAAATTTAATTTATGATTGGGATTTAGTTTTGTTTCATTGAGCAGGACTAAATCAGGGTTATATTTATTTACAAAATTATTTAAATCATATCTCCTGCTTAACCTAATTAACGAATTAACATTTATATGGATAATATTAAGGGTATTTACAGTTAAGTTTTCCATAGTTGTGAATTAGTTTTCTAGCATTGAAAAGAGTGTGTCTATTCTAGACGTCTGTATTTGTAATTGTTGATTTAAAACGATCAGTTGATTTGCCAAATTTTGCATTGATTGGTTTAGTTGTTCCAGAACGTTGTTAAAAGACATGTTGATATCTTCTTTCTTAGGGTTGTTGTTTTTGACGATGTTGGCAAAACTTGTGTTATTATTGACGTAGCCAGTTGGATTATACATTCGTTTTTGTGATAATGCCTGTTTTTTAGCTCGTAATTTTTGTTGTAACTCTTTATATTTTTCGCAACCTTTATATGATGCAGGGTGCCCATACTTGTTGCATACAACACAAAATAGTTTATCTTTTTCGTTATCTTGTTTAAGAGAACATTTTCCTATCTCATGGTTTTGGTCGCATTTAACGCATCTTCTTGGTAAAAAGCAATTAGATGCGCTATGATAAAACCTTTGGCAATTTCTGCATTGTGGAATTTCAGTTTTTTTTATGGCCTCCCAACGTACACATCGGTAGAGAACACCCTTAATTTTTTTTAGCTCGCTTACATTACTATCGCCAGTAATTTGGACTAAATAGATTGGTAGTACCATATTACTATTCATTGATTTTTTTGTAGTAAAAGGGTTAACTTTTAAAAATTTTAGGTTTTCATTTTGAAACTTGTTTAATTCATCCATTATTTCCTTTGGATCAATATTGGCACTTAGGCCCTTTAATAAATAAGATTTTGTCTTGACATCTTTAGGTGTATACGAAAAGAATTTTGTTTTGGTTTTTTCCAAGTATGCCTTAATTCTAATGTAATCGTCCGATGATGACGTGTACAATGATAATTTGTTGTTGTTAAATTCTTTAATTTGAAATTCTTTAATATTGAGTCCATCTTTAATAAATTCAATAAGTTTCTTAGATTCCACATCATAAATGATTATAGGTGGATTTTTTTTATTATTGCTTTTATAAACAGTATTTGCTTTATTTACACTATTGTTTGTTTGGGTAGGTTTGTTTCTAACAATGTTTTTTGATGTTGTTGGTCTCTCATTCTCTTGAACATGTTTTTCAAATGTTTTTACTAAATCATAGTTGCAGTTGTTGTCACTTGCAAGAATTGACCAGTAATTACTTTTAAGTTGTTTAGGAACTGAGTACATTTCATTGTCACTTTTTCTTTTATCATTTTCTTTATTAGTATTATTTATATCATTTTTTGTATTTGAGTATAGAGCGTTGCGCTCACTCATTTTAACTGTGTTTTTTTTTTTGTTTTTGCTTTAGAGTCTCTGTCTCTTTGGTTTGTTAAAAATAACAAAAATTTAAATACAACAATAACGCACTTTTAAATAATGCGTTTTGTAAAAAAGAAATACACATAAATAACTATTATGAAGAACAATCTCCGCTGCACGTCTGTCTATCATGACAGTCACGACTAAACTCCGCAGTTTTTTAACCTTTTTAAGCCGCCAACATCAAAACTACTAACCCGATTTGAAAATTTTCTGAGAATAAGTTGTAGACGGCTCAATTGTCTTTAATTTGAGTAGTAGTAGGATAAAATAGGTCAAAGAAGACTAAAGATATGCTCAAAATAGTAAGTGTACCTCCAAAAATTAAAAAAAAAAAATTAAAAAATTTGTATCTCGCAAACCAATCGACAGAAAAATTTTTAAAATTCATTTTCGTGTTCAGTAGGTCCAAATCCATGAGAAAAAGTATGCTAGAACCAAATAACAAAATGGCTGTTGCCTAGTGTAATATACGAGGGCGGATCAATAATTCCGTGACTTTTCGAACTTCCCTCGTAGTTATATGAAATGCAATACTGCTCCCATCAAGTACCACCTGTTAATAGACTACTGTCAAATTTTGAACAAGTTCCGTCATTTGCAGCTGTTCAAAACATACAACTTTGTGGATTTTTTTTTAAAGGAAAAAAGTGAATTTCGAATACTCATTAAACATTATTTTTTGCAAAAAAAAAAAAACCGTCAATCAAACCAAGGAAAAGCTTGATAAACAATATGGGGACTCTGTTCCATCGATTTCAATGGTTAAAATGTGGTTAACTGACTTTCGTTGTGGTCGCACAAGTACAAATGGCGCTGAACGTCCTGGACGGCTAATTGAGGTCAATACACCCGAAAATGTCGAAAAAATCCACGATATGGTGTTGGCTGATTGAAAAGAAAAAGTGTGTGAGATTGTTGATGCCATAGGCATTTCATATGGCAGTGTGGTTTCGATTTTAAATGATCAGCTGACTGCAAGATGCGTGCCGCGTTTGCTCAATTGACCATAAACGTAATCGTGTGATAACTTCAAAGGATTGTTTGGAGAGGTTTAACCGCAATTCGAATGAGTTTTTGCGGCGTTTTGTAACAGTGGATGAAACATATGGATCCATTACAACACTCCGGAGACCAAGCAGCAGTCTAAACAATGGGTTTTTCCGGGTGAACCGGCTCCGAAGAAGGCCAAGGTAAGTCTGTCGCCCAATAAGGTGATGGCAACAGTTTTTTGGGATGCACGCGGGATAATCTACATCGATTACCTTCAAAAGGGAAAAACAATAAACGGCGAATATTATGCCAACTTATTGAACCTATTTCAGGAGGATTTAAAAAAAACGACTTCTTTTTCATCAAGCTAATGCACGGGTGCACACGTGTGTAGTCTCAATGGCAAAATTCCATGAATTGGGCTACGAATTGGTACCTCATCCGCCATCTTCTACGGATTTAGCCCACTATATCCTATTTTCAAGCCTAAAGAAATGGCTCGGTGGAAAGAGATTTAGCTCCAACGATAAAGTTATTGATCAAACAAATGCCTATTTTATGGACCTCGAAAAATCCTATTTTTTGGAAGGGATACAAAATTGGAGAAACGTTGGACTAAGTGTATTGAGCTAAAAGGAGATTATGTTGAAAAATATTTATTTTCTTTTTTTGCAAAAAAAAAAACTGTGTTTCATTAAAAAAGTCAGATCTGACCCCGTAACAACAGCAAAGGCCAAAAATATTAAATATATTTTTTTAATTTTCTAAGACCTAAAAATATCCATTTATGACGTTTTGTCTATCCAGGATAAACGGTACATCATTCCTTGGTGTGACCTAAAATTTTTTTTTTTTTTTAATTCTGTTAAATAAAATTAAATATGTATAGTAATTTAAGCATTGTTAAATATAAAGTAATATTTAGAGACGGCAGTTTGGAGGAAAATACAATTTTTTTGCCTTAATTTAGTCCATAAGGTTAATTTCTTTAATATTTTTAAGTTCCAAAACTTTACCATTTGACTATTTTTCGATTTATTTAAAGGACAAAACCCGAAATTAAACCTTACATGCACTTTGGAAGATAAATTTACTGGGACATGTATTCCAATGTTCTGGCAAAACTGTTGTTGTGGAATAAGAACAAAAGATAGCAAATAACATTGAATCCCATTTTAACCCCTGGTTTTTTCATTTGCAATACCAAAGAAGGATAGAAAAAATTCTAAGTAAAAACGAGCAACCCCGCATTCGCCTTGGTGCCGTGATTAATATATCAACGACAAATAGATACGACATGGCTAGATCGGCTTAGAATATTTTTATTTATTTATTTCAACTATTCCATACACAAGACTAAAAGTCTTATTTTGCAGTATGGAACTGACTATATGAAAAATTTGCAAAACATCAAGTAATATATGCTTAGACCTTAGTATAACAAGCGGAATAAAAAATTACCATATACCCTGTCATATATGTATGTAAATTCATGTGGAGCGTATAAAAATATAATTCTAATTTTTGCTGGATGGAGAGTTGGTAAACATTTTAGTTAATGTTATTTTACTTCGGCGGGGTCATTACCAAATGAGGACGCTGCGATGTGTATGAATCGTAGAAAACAAATACATTATTCTTCTAAATTTATGTTGCCGTCGCTGGGGCTCGAATCATTACATCACAACGCCTATTTACTTTAAGTATAAGTAATAATTATTACCCTAAAAGTATGCAATGCCAAAAAAATATTTTCTAATTTTAAAAATTGCTTAATTTGCTATATAATTTTCAATATCCTTTTTATATTAATTTAAATATTTAATTTTTTTTATAATAATCTTTTGTTATTACACTCAATAAAATTTATCTGTCATTTAATTTTATGTATTTCATATCTCTTTCCATTTCACTTCGTTTTTCAAACATTCATCAATTAATATTAATGTGTGTGTATTATTATTATTATACTCAAACATAAAGGGTGTCCCAAGAAGAACGCAATTTTTAAATTTTAAATAAAACACAGATATTTAAAAAAAATCGTGAAACTTTATTATATCGTAAAGTAGACAGAATGAGGTTATGTATGGAACAATATATCGTGCAGATGTCCGCCGCGGCTTTGCTGGCATGCACGCGATCTTTTAATGAAATTTTCAATGACCGTTTTGCATGAATGCTGCGGTATTTCATTAATGCAGCGTCCAATTTCCTCTTTTAAGGCTTGAGTCGTCGTCGGCTTATTCGCGTAAACCATCGACTTCAAAAAACCCCAAAGAAAAAAATCTAATGGTGTTAAATCGCACGATCTAGGCGGCCAATTCTGATCTCCAAAACGCGAAATAACACGACCAGGAAATGACTGATGCAGCAATTGAATTGTTTCTCTGGCTGTATGACATGTGGCGCCGTTGGAACCACATGCACTCCACATTCATTTCTTCAATTATAGGCAAGAAAAAACTGGTTATCATTTCACGATACCGAACACCATTGACTGTTTGAGCTTGACCTGCCTCATTTTCATAAAAAAAAGGTCCAATGATTCCTCCAGCCCAAAAACCACACCACACAGTGACACGTTGAGGATGCATTTGCTTCTCTTGAATCACTCGAGGATTTTCCTCACCCCAAATGCGACAATTCTGCCTATTGACGAAGCCATCAAGATGAAAATGGGCCTCCTCACTGAAGATGATTTTATCGGCAAAATCAGCATTTTCATGTTGTCTCTCCAATACCCAATTAACGAACTCCCTTCGCTGTCCATGGTCAGCTGGCTTCAGTTCCTGAGTCAATTGAACTTTGTATGCATGAAGATGCAAATCTTTCGTCAAAATTCGCTGCAAAGTGGATTTGGAGACACCAATTTGCTGAGCTCGGTGTCGAATTGAGGTGGATGGAGTTTGAGCGACATCATCACGTACAGCTGCGACATTTTCGGTTCATCGACCTGGTCGATGGCGCGTTGTTGTCTTTACATCACAAACAGACCCAGTTTCAGCAAATTTATCCATTAATCTCTTTACAGTTGACTCTTTTGGAGCATTATTGTGACCCCAAATTGATCGCAATTTGCGAACTGTAGCCGCAAAACTTTCACCATTTTGGTAAAACAATTTCACAATGAGAATGCGTTGTTATTCGTGTAGCGCTCCATTTTTACTAACCTCGTACCTTCTACTAGCAAACAATAACAATTGTTCAAATGTCAAACAATGACACTTCGAATGTTGCCAGATTTAAAAATTGCGTTCTTCTTGGGACACCCTTTATATTGGTATATATGTTTATGACATTTTACATTATGTTATTATTGTCATATTTTTGCAGTAATGTCATTGTTGTTGTTGCTGCTGTTGTAAAATTTCATATATATTGTATTCATGTATGATGTGATGTGATGTGCATACATACATTTCATAAAGAGTGACATGTGTATAATTGCTTAAGCAAAAAAATAAAATACAGTAAAACTGGGTTCAGGCGAACTCCGAGGGATCAGAAAAATTAATTCGTTATAAGTGAGGTTTGTATTAACCAACCAAGCTAAAATTTTGTTTAACAACTTTTAATTATCCACAAAAAATTTATAGTTTCAAAAAACAATTTTAACAATTAAGCAAACTGTTTGCGGTACATTTAAGGAAAAATTTCACATTGTTCAGTTAAAAATTTGTGAAAATACGTTAAAATAGAAAATACGTTAAAAATAGAAAATTATATATTTGTTTTTAGGACTGTCGGAAACAGTTTGTATTAACCGAGCACGTTCGATTTTACAGATGTTTTTTACACAAAAATTGCTTGTCTTACACAAGTTTTACTGTACGTACATGCATGATAATTACAAAAACGTAATTAAATTAAATCCATGACTTAAACATACAGACCCATACATATATAAATGCACACATACATTTTTACAGATGAGATGACAAATATTTGAGTATAACCTGCAAACATTGCAATACTAAAATCGGAATTGTATAGTCGGAAGAAGAAATTTTATTGCGGCACATTCTTATTGCGCATGTTTCCTCCCCCCCACTTTTCGGGGTTAAATGTGCGCCCTAGAGCGATGCTTCTAAGCAATTTAAAAGCAACACGTATGGAAGATAAATTGGCTATATCGCAAGATAATCATGTGTTGCTAAGATATCTAGAAACAAACAAGGCGATATCGGTAAATTAAGTCACCGGTAGAAAATGAACGGTTTGTGACGAGCGTATTTATCAGTTTTTAACTTCGTTAGTGCCATGTCAATATAAATAGTATATAAAAATAATATACAGGGTGTCCGCCGGGAAGGTATACTACTTTGTTTTGCCGCAATTTTGGTAAACATTAGTCTTGACAGTTCACATTTGGCAGTCGTGAAGTAGACACGTGGCAAATTTATTATGGAAAAATATTAGATAAGCCAACGTGTCTTAATCGTTAAAAATTTTATCAAAATCAATCATCGATTACTGTGACGATGAGAAAGTTACGTGAAATTTTTGGGAGAAACAACGTGCCAACAAAACGCACTATTTATCGTGTAGTAAATGATTTCGAAGAAAGAGGGTCTGTAGGTGATAGGCGCAAGCATGGACCTCAACTTACTGCAAGATCGGCTGAAAACATTACTGCTGCTCAAGAAAGTGTTTAAAACAATCCATCAACCTCAATTCGACGCCGTGCTCAGGAGCTTGGTCTTCAAAGAACAACTTTTGCGACAATTTTGCACAAGGATTTGCATTTGTTCCCATTTAAGATTTAGTTGACACAAGAGCTTCTTCCACAAGACCATTTACGCCGCCGTACATATGCCAATAGGATGTTACAGCTCGCCCATGACAACCCCGATTTTCATGAAAAAATCATAATGCGTGACGAGGCACATTCTCATTTGAATGGATATGTGAATAAACAGAATAGTCGGTGGTTCTGGACAATGGAAAACCCTCAAATTGTTCATTATTAAAAGTGACAGTCTGGTGTGCAATTTGGTTAGGAGGAATTATTGGACCTTACTTCTTTGAAAATTAAAACGGCGTAACGGTAACTGTGAATGGGAAGCGATATCATGATATGATAGAAAACTTTTTAACGCCACAACTACATGCTTTAAGCTTGATTAACATGTGGTATCAAAAAGACGGTGCCACATCGCATACAGCCAGGATTTCAATGGAATTACTGCGAGATCTCTTTCCATAACAAGTTATTTCAAGAAAAGGTGATGTTGATTGGCCTCCACGGTCGCCTGATTTGACTGCTCCGGATATCTAAAAAGCAAGGTTTATGCAAACAAACCAGAAGCGCTTGAGAAACTTAAACAAAATATTCGTAAAGAAATTAATGAAATACCGCGTGAAATGTGTGAGAATGTAATGAAAAATGTGCTCAAAAGTGCTCGCATTTGTGAGGCTAACAGAGGCGGATAAATATCTGATATTGTATTCCATACATAATTGCCGACATTAAAACATTTATCAATATAAGATCCATTCTCTTTCATTTAATCAAAAATTATAAACAAACAAAGTACTATACTTCCCGGCGGATACCCTGTATAACGAATATTCGGTATAGCGAATACATATAACGAATATTTCTGAAAATTTATACTCGATTTAACGAACAATTGGTAAAAAAAAATATAGAAAAAAAGTTTAGAAAATAAAAAAGAAGTAAAATAGAATCAAGTTCTGCTGCGCTGAATCTTTAAACACCCACCAGCAATGTTTTTAAGGTAAAAAAAATTTTAGTGGTGAAGAAATTTTGAGGTGAAAAATATTTGAGAATTTTTTGTTTCTGATGCGTGTACCATTATTGCAGTTCTTTTTTCAATTTTTAGTAATCTCAAAAATTTTAAAAATTCTAAAAATGAAGTAAAGTTCATGCAAAAATGTGTTGCGATATAACGAATATTTTGGTTTAACAAATGGGCCTGACATTATATCATTCGTTATACCGGGTTTTGTCTAAAATCATCGACGTTAGGCGACACTCAGTTTGGTACTAAAAATTAACAAAATCGGTTCAGCGGTTAAAAAGCTGTGAGTGACAATCTTAACATACCTCTAAATTTTCCATATTACAAATATTAAAATTTTATAGTAGCGACTGGTGATTAACATATTTTGTCAAAGTTTTTCAACAGATGTTTAGAGATGAAAATTTTATATACAGCTAAAATTTTACCAAGAAATTTTGTTCACCACAAAAAAATCGATTTTAGAAAACTTTTTTTTGCCATTATATCTTCCAATCTTTAAATGAAAAAAGAAAGTAGTTTTTTAACAACTTATTGGAGGATATTATCCAATTGTTTGCAGGGTATGCATACAAGCATATACATTTAGAAAGAGATGAAGCTGTCATTAAAGAGTCAGATATCATTAAAAATTATGTGAATGTGAGTGTGCTATTCTTTATATATCTTTCACAACAACAGTGGTTTATTTTGGGAATGATTAATATGGAATTTTTTAGTATAGAATATTAATCATACGCACCTAAGTACCACTGTTTTAAAATGAATTTTTATGTGAAATTAGTTTTTTTTAAATTTTGTTTGATTTTAATCGGTTTGCTTTAAATACTTAACGCTGATAGGCGAAATTACATCTAATTATACAGCAACAACTGGAACATTTTTGAGAACAAATTGTGTAGTTTTTTATCATATATAGTTATTTGCTTTTCTAGTTTAACTCAAATCCACACCACTGTCTTTTTGTATTAAAATATATATGAAAAGTTAAATGCAGTCATATCTGCATAGTTTCGTAATTTACATAAAGATTAAAAAAGTGTTGAAATTATTAAAATAGCAAGTAAATGAAAACAAGGATTAAAAAACAATTTAAAGTATTATTAGAATATGACACTGAAATCTAAGGATTTGAAATTATATTTTACTTGATATTATCTTTTTAAAAGACAATAAATATTTTAAGATATTTTTGTTTTCCTGTTACCACTTAACATCGTTGTTGTTGCATAATATAAGGATGAATTTTAAAGTAGCTTTGGATATAGTATACTCAATCTTCATCTTTAAACATAAAGAAAAGAAGAAAATCAAAGTATGTATTTATTTAACGTGCTATGTTAACTTTTTTATCATCGCTCTTCTTCAAAGTTTGTATAAAAAGTCAATCTTTAAAAAAAAAACAATTCAAGCTATTTTTTATCATCAATGAAAAAATTTCAGTGTTAAAAAAATTTCCTTCGCATTTTAAGTGTGAAAAATATCATTGTGTTTTATTACTGCTTGTCTTGTTTGTAGTACCAGTCAGTAAAAAATAAAAAAGAAAAATAATAAAATTTTGAACGTTTTTTATCTCAACAGTCAACACAGACAAATTCAAGTTGTTATATGTAAAAGAAGTATAAAAGAAAATACTCCATGTTTAAGAGAAAATAACTTATATAATGTTTCTAGAACGGTTTTTACCATGATGAGGTTAAAGTTTTTGTCTCATGCTCCTCTTCACTATGCATTTATTGATCGATTTTCATAAAGTTTTATACATAAAATACATTTATCAATGTTTCAAAAGGATGCCTATTGTAAAATAGATTTTTATTTTCTTCTGTGGTATGGGAATTTTTTGAGTGCAAGGTCATAACCCTTACAAACATTATCCACATACCCAGTTTGGCGATTATGACCGAACATATTGGAACATGATCCCCAAAAAGAACATAGGGTATATGACCGATTTCTAAAAATGGTCATAATTCCTATGGGAATATAACTGATTTATAAGGGGAATAAGGACAAAAAGCAGAAAAACTTTCCTCACGAAGCCCGTCTTCAAACAAACTACAGAGAAAAAATTCTAAAGCCAGTCTGAAAGACGCTATGCAGAAAAAATTTCTTTATGGAAGCCGGCTTAAGACATCAAAGTTTTAATTTTGTACTGGCGGTATCTCTAAAATACCCACACAAAATGGTACATTTTAGGAAAGCTCTGAAATATACTTGAATATGGATAATTTCTAGGTTTTCTCACATTTTCACTCACAACTTCTAAACCGCTGGACCGAGTTTGATAATAATTTACTACACAGGGGATTAGTGTAATTTAGTTTTAGCATCCAACCTGGGTAAATATTAGAATTATATTGCGTTTTCGCGCCATGATTTTCATTAAAGCAGGCGGATATTACAAGAGAATATAAAATAAAAACTTCAGCTAATTTAGTTATACGTGAACTTTAATTAAGCGCAAAAATCATTAAAAGGCTGTTGATGTTTACCAAGAATTTGTTGCAGAGCGTAACAAACACCAAATATTGCAGTATTACCGCAGGATTACGAAATAGAGGCTTTGATAAAATGAATTCTCGGTTAGCATGAGCTAATTGGAATGTTCCGATGTTTTGGCAACAATTTTTCTACCAAAAAACATCTGTTAACAAGAATTCGCTTAAGACTAAACCTAGGTTAGAAGAATTTATTTTTAGCAACTTTAAATATTTTGTGGGTAATTAAAATTTGTTAAACAAATAACATAAATAGCTCGTTTATCCTACGAATTTAATTAACTTGATTAAATCCACTTTGTCAAAAAAAATTATTGACAGCTCTAAAATATTTTTGCGGCACAGCCTTAATATTAATTTTTTTTATATGTATGTTGTTATAAGAAAACACAGCGTTGTACACATCTAGTAGTATAAATACAAAGTCGTTTAAAATAGTAGTCATATTAAAAGTTGAATTAACTTTTAATAAAAGTGATAAAAAAAATATGATTTATTATACTTGTTTAGTTCTCGTTTAAGCAGTTATCTGATTTTTAATCGATTAACTTTTCAGTGTAAATTGGGTATAATAACAAACTAGTTTATCTGCTTCTTTGGAGTTCATTCTAAGCGGGTTTTACTGCATCTTTATTGGCTCATTTAGAATTTTGAATGAAGCTCAAAAACATGATCTAAATTTAGGTATACTATGATTTTTGAATGTCCGAAATGCTGCTTAAATGCCATAAACAAACATTACTGGCGATGAAAAATGGATCCATTACAACCCGAAGCGCAAGAAATCGTATATGAAGCCCGTCCAACCAGCCAAATCAACACTAGAGCCAAATATACATGGAGCCAAGGTAATGCTCTGTATTTGGTGGGACCAGAAGGATCCCGAATATCATGAGCTGCTGAAATCGGGGGATAACTGGGGACCTGTATCGAATACAATTGATTCGTTTGATATGAGCATTAGAGAAAAAGCGCCCGAAATATGCTACCAGGCATGAAGCCGTAATATTCCATCATGACAACGCTCGGCCACATGTTGCAAGACCGGTTAAAAACTATTTAGGTTGGGACGTTGGGACCCACCTGTCCGATTGCCATTTATTTTGATCGATGCAGAGCGCTTCCACTGAAATACATTTCACTTTAAAACAGGATATCTGAAATTGGCTCGATTCGTTCTTGGCCTCAAAAAATTGTCAGTTCTTTTGGCGTGGAATTCATACGTTGCTAGAAAGATGGGAAAAGGTCATAACTAACGATAAAGATTATTCCTTCACCTATTAAGAAATAACAAATAGAGTTAGGGCCTTTCTACATTAAGCCATCGATATATAGAATCGATTAGCCTGTATCTTTACAGGGAAAATAATCTATATAAGGGATTGCACACTAGAAATCTAGTTTAAACTGGATTTTGATCATTTGGTACTATGTACGAACTAGATTTTGAAATCTAGGTTAAACGCTGTTACAAGCGTAATGTAAACGCAGTCTTAAAAAATTTTTAGGAGCAGTTTAATAGTAAAGGATTTCAAAATAATTTTTGAAGCTGTTTGGACTTCAAATGAGTACCTCAATCGCAAGTACTGGTCATACTTTTTATTTTTTTAAATCAAACTAGTTTTCCCCGAGTATTAAGTTTTTGTTGGCTTGTGAAGTGTGGCAAAAAAAAATAAAAATTATAGTTACGACCTTTTTCATTTCAACTGACGATATAAAATCTTCAAAATGTAAATTTTCTAACATCAAAACCTAATGTTTTTGTCATTTACATGCCAAAAATTCATCTCACTCCCTCACTCACATAAATTTAATGTTGTAAATAGTTATTGTAAAATTACATTGCCTATCTCTAGACATTAGTTTGATCAAAGATGTTGTGCATACTTTAGGGATTTCAACTTTAATAAAGAATCATTTTACATCAATTTTTTTTTCAATAGGAAATCCTTTGAATTTAGCTTTTTGTTTCTTAAATTCTTTAATCTATTGAATTACACATACGAGTTTTGTTTTACATTTGAATATTATTGTTTGTTTGGCTTTTGTAACTAAGTATTCTAAACAAATTTATGTTAATGTTAACGTTAATGTTTGACTTTAAGTAAAAATTAAGTGTTTTTCAGTAAAACCTTTGTTTGAAATTAAATTTAGGGAAAGGGATATAATATTCCTTCATACGGAATTTAGTAACCCAGTAGCAAATGTCTAGAACGATTTTTAAAATGTACTAGTTTTTGGACTAGTAATTAAAAACAAGTGTGGGAAGGAGCTGTTAAAAAAGAGTCAATCCAAAAATAGTTTCGTAAATGTTTCATTAGTATCAGATTGGCTACATGTTTTTCTTCCTACAACAATAATTTGAAATGAGTGGTGTACTAGTTTTATAAAAATTATCAAGAGCCTGCTTTAAAAAATTCATTTTAAATAAGAGTTCTGAAATTCTAATTTTATTTACATTTGTTTTTAATAATAAAGTCTAAGTTCGCAAAAAAGAAACACTAAAATATTGTATTGTGATTGGAAAGCATAAACACAAAATATTCACCCTTATTCTAGTTGTCGTTATCAATGTCGTCGTCGTTTTTGAGTCAACATCACCTTGCTTCGACGTCGACATCACTTCGATACCAAATTGCTATTCTAAAACGGTGTTGTAACGACGTTGACAGTTTACCGATTTAAACAAAAACACATCTCTAAAAATTGAGTCGGCAGATTTATTTTGTTTATTATTTTTGCGAAAAAAATGTTTTTTATGTGTAATTTATATTCGGATGAAGAAAATAAAGAAAATCTAGTATTGGAAAGAAGACTTCTCCTACAGAAATCCAATATCTTTAATCTGCCGGATAACAAGTGAGTAGCAAAATCAAAGTCTGTTACTTTAAAGAATGTTAATCTTCTACTTTTTTTAAAAGGTTTGAAATTTACTTTCGGCTGAATAAAACAGCCTTCAAAGATGTGCTGGAAACAATATCACCTAATTTGATTTTTAGCCCAGGGGTCGTACCAGCTCAGTGTTGGAAACGACTTTAACTTAGGGTTCAGCTGTTTCTGAAACTGTAGAAGATTTGCCACAGCTTGCTCCAGCGGGCTCAATATAAATAGCTTAAATCTTCCGCCACCTGTAGCATTACACTCGGCTTTGTTGGCTACCATTTTCTTTTTAACTTTAAATTTTAAGTCTCGCCAAACCTATTAATAAATTTTGTTATATTTTTATAATGCTCTTTATATGATCATGCTTTCTTTACCTTCTGCCATCCATATCACATTATTCTCAGTGGGCCAAGTGCATTTAATAAATTTGATATTTCTTCCCATTTTTTCCGTTTTTTTTTTTTTTTTCAGTCATTACTTTTCCTCAAGTCGTTACTAAAAATTGTGTCGACAAAATCAGAGTCACTTCAAGACAATATCGGCGTCAGATTTTCTTACAGAATACCAAATACCTGTCGACAGTTATCGATTATTTTCGATAACGACAACGGGAATACCAATTTCAAAAAAAAAATCCCAAGACAACATTGTCTTGTGTCGATGACGTTTATTTAAAAAAAAATCTCACTTTAATAAATGGACCTAGTTATTCCAATAAGAGGAAACTATCGATCCAATCTATGTTTTATCATAGACATCCCTTTGTTTTTGATCTATATAATTCAGGTCTAAATCGACTGGTACTAATGCCAAAAAGTCTAGTTCCGCGAGTACCGCATTAGTACCAGTTTTGCTCCCTATTTTTAAACCTTGACTTGTCATTTTCAAACCAGTTCTACAAACTAGTTCAAAGTAGAACATTAGGGACACTTTTTCCCATCTCTATAACAACACCATGTTAAATTCGTGTGTATGGATAGGCGGTAGAACTCATACTAGTTCTCTGGTTCTGTTTCGTACTAGTATTTTTTGCTACTAGGATGGTTAAGCTTTTTTATACATAAACAAAAAAAAATAAAATTTACTAAAACTTCAAAGAAAAAACATTAAGTTTAACCGAAAAAACAAGACTGTATTTGACCTAAACCCTACATATGTTTCTACATCACACCTCCCTCCTTTTTTATTATATTTCTCTTACCTCTTCCCCGACCTCTTTATATTTATATACCTGTACGTTAATACAAACATCCACTTATTTTCAATAAATCCTTAGGGAATACGTTAGTGTAGAGAAGCCATATAAGTAAACAAAAATTACATGCATACAAATTCCTACAAGTGGCAAAGGGGAATTGTATGGCAAATACTTTATACATACAAATCCAATACAGAAAAATACAAAAAAATCATTAGGAGCGTTCTATAAAATCAATAGTCATCAGGAGAAGGATGATGGGGTACAATTTTGCTCCATTTTGAAAAAAGGAAAAAAATAATAATGAAATACAAATGAAATTTGGTGAGAATTGGTGAAAACAAAAAAAATTAAACCTACAAATTGTGCCACTTGCTGAGTAGAGTAGTGATTTTCATCCGTCCTCCTGTCTATGCAAAATAACCGCTTCATTTAATCAAACTACAGGGCGAATTTCTGAATATAATTAAATAAAATTTGCTACATAATTTTTTATTTCTGCAAGGACGATTCAATTTCCTAAATCCGAATGGACCAAAAAACAAAATGCAGCTGAAATATGATCCATTGTACTATAAGTGAAACAAAATACAACAAAAAGTGCTGTTAAAATATCTGAGAAAATTTCAGAATGCTCAACACAATACATACATTTCATAATGCTTAGCAGAATACGTAGAGCACTATCTGCAAATGGACTATCTGGAGGAGTTCCAAAAAGAAAACTATCTATAACGAAAATCAATCAACATCGATTTCGGGACTTTGCTAAAGTCTCAAAATAAACTCAATACAATCTGTAACAATGTGGTACTTACTAATTAGAACAAATTTGAAAAATTGGAGATGCAAAAATTCAGAATTTGCCCAGGCTAATATCCAAAGTCGATAACGGTGGAGCTAGATAGGAAACTTGGTTTTGATGGAAAACACTATCACCCCTATCTTGAATATTTTCCCCTCGAAATGTTTTCCCTTTTCCCTCAATTCCAATCGTGAATAAATTTTCCCTCGAAATTTGTTCCTTTTTTCTAATCATTCATTTGTGAGTAATATCCCTGAAAAAAAGTTCACATTAAAAGAAATTCCCCTTATCGTGAATGTTTATTTTAAAACAGTTTTTTCCCTTTTTCCCATCAATTTGTTCGCTTTATTGTTTCTAGGGAACTACATAGAAAATGTAAGTAATTTTTGTTTATAATTAGATATTTAGGTAAATAAATTTTTTTTAGGTCAAGAATTGTGAATAAAGCGCATACAGAATGCAAAACAACAGACAAATTGCATGTAGTTACTTACAATGCGTCGGGCAACTTTAAAGGATTAGATGAATCTCGCAAATCTCGACAATCAATACGTTGCTGTTGTATTTCCTCCTATTGAAATCGTTCCAACTCTAAACATTTTCTTTTTCACTTTTAACCATCTTATTTCCATAATTATATAGTATGTTGATATTTATATTTTTTCTTTAATTTTCAAATTTCTTATAGTTTTTTCATTCAGTACACGTAATTTTGAACAGATGTTCTTCAAATGGAACAAAAATTTTATGGGAAATTCACGATACCAATTATCACATGAAGGGGAATGAAAATTCCATGCGACGAATCTCTAGACCACACGTCAATATGGACTGACCCGGACGAGGTAGCCCGGCACAAAATGATTTTTATCTGTATGAATAAAACAGATTACCTCACCATTTTAAAGGATACTTTGCCACTGACTCTCGAAAAATTGGGATTGGATCTAATTTGGGTCTTGCAACAAGACAATAATCACAAACAGTCCGTAAAAATGGTAAAGGAATGGCTGCTTTATCGTACTCCCCCAGTCAGCCGACCTTAACCCCATTCAACATTTACGGGAGCATTTGGATCAGCAAATAAGAAAAAGAACAACTTCCTGCAAAGACTCTCTCAAATCAGGAGAAAGTGCAAACAAAGTAATGAAAAACCTGGTGGAACCGATACCCAAAAAATTGCAAGCTGTAATCAAAATAGAATACTTCTTTTATTTTTCTTAGTGCACAATTTCTTTAAATAAAATAAATAAAAAATGTTTTTTATTTTAGTTGTATATTTTTTTATTGTAAGATTTTGTAATTGGTTTTTATAAAATGAGAAAATATATTTTTCAGAAACATAAAATGTTAAATTAAATAATAAAGCAAATTAGTAAACTGAAGTTGAAAACTTAAAAGATTAACGTGTACAGTTTATTTCAGCACTCACAGTATCCAGCAAAACGTCTATTGACCGGTAATGACAAAAACATAATACATACACGTTGTTCGTCTTTTAAGTTGGCATTCCCTGTCCGAGGTCCGCTGGATTCGGGACAGGGAAAGGTAATGAGCAACGATATTTATCGGGACACGGATGAATATCGTTCTTTAAGGACGAAGAAAAAACACTACCACGTAGAACGAGAGCATTTCACAAAGGCCCTCATAATGTAAATCACCTCTTTAGTTGCAACGCGAATGCGACGAATCTCCTAGACCACACGCCAATATGGACTGACCCGGACGAAGTAGCCCGGCACAAATTGATTTTTATCTGTTCCCTTTTATCAAAAATAAATTGCGCGGAAAGCTATTTAAAGGCCTTGAAGAAACAATCAATCACTTTAAAATTTACGTTTCTGAAATATTAAGAAAATTTTTTTCTACACTATATGTTTTACTGTAATTCTGAAAATTTTGATCAAATTATCGAAAATTTCACTTTATCAATAAAAATGTATTAAAATATTACGTTCTTGTTTCCGAATTTAATTAAGAATTGGTGAAATTAACCCATATCTTTATTTTAAAGAAAAGCAACACCCAAGAAACTTTACCTAATTAATGTGCAATTAATGTGTTACTTTCTTTGGAAAGGGGATAGTGGAGAAATGAAAGGTGGTGAAAGATGAAAACGATCCATGTAACCTAGAACGCCCCTAATGGTCATAAAATATGTTTAGTAGAAATGTCAGTCAGTAAGTCCATTGCTAAAGTTACTGACTACTAACTAACCCTCCATTTTATCCTATGAATATAATTATGCTACACATACGTTACCATATGATTTTGCCTTAATTCTACGTATTTGTTTCAGTTTTATTTTATTTTTTTTTTGTTTGTTTTATATACAGAAAAAATACATAAAAGAAACCTCTTTAATATAAACCAAAAACAAATGCATTAATAATGATGTAGATATACACAGGCGTTTTAAATAATACCAGAGCCTTGAAAAAAAATTTAACACGTTAATATATGCAATATTTTTTTTTTTTTTTTGGTTAATTTTAGCTAAAATTTATGCCAGAACTTTTTGTAGCCGATTATTGACTAACCCAATTAGAAAACAAGTAAGAGCGGCTAAATTCGGCTATGCCGAATCTTATATACCCTTCACCATGGTATTCTGAAGGAGATGAATACATCGTTGGAATCTACTACCTCATAGCTCTCCACAAACAAGCGGTATCCCCATTTATTTTTTCTTAAATGTCCAAAAATTTTAATCCAAAATAATATGTCATGTAAAATCTCAAATTTATATTTTTCCATATGTTTCAGCGCTTTTCTTGTCAAATTTGGCATTTTCTAGGCAAAAAAAAGTTGGCGACACTACTATTTATTTTTTATTTATATCATTCACAATAGTTGTGAAACGTATTTAACCTACGTATTTATCTTCACACTCTTATTAAACAAAGGGATTTTACTGGAAAAATTAGAGGTAGTCCTGGTTTTTTGCTAATATCTCAGCCATTTATTAACCGATCTGTCTGATTTTTAATAGCAAACAGAAATGGATCACATGTAACAGAAATAAAAAAGAATCAAGTCCTCATCATGTCTGGGTTCTTCGGAAAACCCATTTCAACACACAGACGGACAGACGGACAGACGGACAGACGGACATCGTTAAATCAACTTCGCTCTTCATATGGACCCAGAATATATATACTTTATAGGGTCTAAGATCAATATTGTAGAAATTACAAACGGAATGACAAACTTATATATACCCTTCCACCTATGGTGAAGGGTATAAATACAAAGGGTAAAGCATTGGCAAAGCACTTTAGACGGTGGTACAGGCGGTGTAGAGTCTCCGAAGCCGGCTTCGCTGAGCAAAGTTTTTTTGCTTATAAGCCTTTGGCTTGTAAATAGAGATAATGACCACAAAATATTTGGTCACAATCCCCAAGACTAATCGATCCTAACCTTCATTAGGAATGTGAACGTTTTGTAAATGATCTGTTTGGGGATTTCGGTCATAATCCCCAAAATAGAAATTGAAAAAATATCCGTGGCGGTTATCATCTGTCTATATATTAATTAAAAATTTTAACTTAAAAAGTTTGGATTCATTTTTAGCATATATAATTCTGTTACTAGGAGTTTACAGTTAATTTAAAAATATAATTTTTAAATTCTCATGAATAGAAATTTAAGAATTTAATAAGAATATTTTAAAATATTAAATTTTTGTAATTGAAATTTTAAATTGATTACCCGTACAAATGTGATTTTCCATATATTTTTGGATGCTTTTTTGTCAACAACTAATAGGCAGATTCCCAATACGTTCCCTGAAATGGAAACATTAGTAATTGGAATGGCAACCCTGACAATTAGTGCTTTTGATAATCTTTTTCATTTATTTTTTTGACAGCTGAATAAATAACAGATGAAAGATGTTGCCAATGTAAACACTTGTTTCACATTTTATACATCTTCCATGCGTTTCACAAAGATGTTGTTCAGTGTAAAAAGCCTAAAAGGTTGCTGCTGACAAACAAATTTCTAAAAATATATGGATTCAATAACTGTGAAAAAGTACTTTCACATATCGCCTGTCACTAGGCATTAGTTTGATCAAAGATGTTGTGCATACTTTAGGGATTTCAACTTTAATAAAAAATTATTTTACAGCAATTTTATTTTCAATATTAAATCCTTTGAATTTAGCTTTTTGTTTCTTATATTCTTTAATCTAATCTAATAAAAAATTCATTGGCATAAAATTGTAATGATTTTATTGACATTACCATTGATTACAATTAATGTCAATGAAAAATTTTCAAGTATGAACTGCACTTAGAATTTAAAGTTTTTGTTTAAAACAATTGGCAAAAAAATAAAAACAAGTTTTGGGCCATACGGTATTTGCGCCCTTAAGAAATTAACTACCCTGTTGTGTATTAATTTATATGTATATTTATGAATGTATGAGTTTGTATTAGTATGCAGTAATAAATACGCACGTTTCTACTATAACACTGCACACATAACTAATTCATTCTACAACGTCACGTTGTGTTATATTTTTTTCCTTTACGTTTTAAACATGTTGGTCTGCTTTTAGCCCCCACTTATTGTTGTCCCTTCATCACACTACCGTTTCCTGCTTTTTTCATATTATATTTGTTTAATTTTGTAACATTATAAAATGCATTGCAGCAGAAATTATACATAATTCTGGCGTGTATTTACTATGTTTTTCGTTCTTTTATATATATTTTTACGAATAGATTATTTCATAAATAAATTATGTATTCCGAACGTGTGTGTGTGTGCGTCTAAAAACAATAGCAGCATTTAATATATATAGTATATTTTGTGGAGGGACTTTGAACGTGGGTGAGTGTATAAGAAATTCATCAATTTGATTTGGGTAGAAAAACAGCTGTAGTTGTAGTGGTTAAAATCAAATTAATACTGTAGGTAGACATGATGGGTTTTATGTTATTAATTTAATAGAATTTAAAATTATTTATTTCTAAAGTATATAGAAGGATTTTAATAACGTAATAGCAACTTAATTTTTGTTAAAAGCATCATAGTATTTTAATATGTTGTTCTCTTTAAATTTAGCAAAAGATATAAATTTCAAAATTACCTCCTAAAATTAAGCTAAAGTAAACTTATTAAAAAGAATATCTAAAATATATTGTTTTTTTTTTTAATAATAAGTTTTTTCACAAGAGGAATGCTAAGTGTTGTATTGTGCTGTTGCGAACAGTTGTTAAAATTAAATTTTTAAAAAATTCAACAACCCGTGTAAAAAAGATTATATTTTTTTTTTTTTTACGTTAGACTAACACTCAGGGGATGTCCCCTACTAATGCAGTGCATTGTGTTAGAATTAGGAAAATATGTTATGAGGGAGGAAAGAGGGAGTAGTGTTGAAGAGTACAGACAATATGCCATATATCTGCAAGAGTACAACAACCGGGTACACACTTTGTTGCTGAATTGGTTACTCAGTGATCAGTGCTAAGCCTTCATCACTAATTGGCCCAACAACAAAAATAATACAAGGCGGTTGTACCGTGCAAAATAGAGAAAAAAAATTAAAAAAGGGAGAGGAAAGGGAAGGGAAAAAAATCTAGCAACAATAACACAGGCAAATAGTTTTTTTATTAATTGATTTATTGTAATTATTATTTTATCAACACTGGACATAAAAACGGCGCGTTTAAATTCGATTTAACGACACTAAAAACATAAACGATATATGCGGACAAAATGCGTGTTGACAATTTAAAAGACAGAACACTACTCTCATATAATAAACCTATTAAAAGCTAAACCTATTTAAAAGACAGAACACTACTCTCATATAATAAACCTATTAAAAACTAAACCTATCACAAAACTTTTTTATAACTGATGTTGCGAGCGAAGATAGATAAATCACGTCTGTACTCTTCAACTGACTATACTATACTCATGGTACAAGATTCGTTTGTATCTGATACCACATCTAGTAGCACATACCAGACATTTAAGCTATTTTCAAAGGTACCAAAGTAAAAATGTTTATAAAGGTTAAATTTTAAGGTCCGATGTTGAATGTGAACCACACCTAAACGTTTTTTTTCTACATTTCATTTGACATTTCTCAATTTCAGACGAACTCAATTTGAACCATGGAAAGATACACAATCGAGCATCGCGTTAAATTTATTCAGGCTTATTATGAAAATGGGCGTTCAAATCAAAATGCATTTCGTGCACTTCATGATTTTTTTTTTTTTTTGGTCAGCATAATCGACCAAACGTGTCCACAATCAAAAGAATTGTGGGCAAATTTCAGCAAACCGGATCAGTGAAAACACCTGTGCATGCTCGGCCCAGTTCGTTCTGCGGAAAATATTGCTGTTGTTCGCGATAGTATGTCATGAGGTCGGCCAAGCGAAATGATAACGAACTTATTGTGGTCAGGAATTGAGGATATGACCCTGGACGATATGTGGTTTCAACAGGACGGTGCAACTTGCCACGCAGCTAACGAAACAATGGCTCTTTTGCGCGACTAATTCAATGGATGTGTTATCTCACGTGGTGGCGATGTCAATTGGCCGCCAAGATCATGTGATTTGACACCGTTGGATTTTTTTCTTTGGGGTTATTTGAAAGAATAGGTGTACGTCGATAAGCCAGCAACAATTTAAGAGCTAAAGGATAAGATAATTCGGCACATTAACGGCATAGCACCTCAATTATGCCTCAGCGTCATCGAAAATTTGGCCCATCGGATGGAGGTGTGCCGCCTAGGTCGCAACGGCCATTTGGCCGATATTTTGTTCCATACATAATTGAACCATACCATATTATCATAATAAAAATAAATAACAATAATTTCCCAAATAATTTGTAAACATCGGCCCTTAAAATTTAACCACACTTTAAAAGCAAAAATATTTATTAATTTCCTATTTTCTTATTGCATCTGATTAGTTATTATATTTTCAAAACAAATTGAATTTGAAATATCTGCCTAGATTTACTCTGATCTAATTAGACCTCAAATTTGTAGAGCCAATTTTGAGATCTAATCAAATTTGGTACAATTACATCTAATGAGATCTGTTCAGATCTTATATTTCTTAAAGCGGGAATAGATGATAGTACGATACATTTGTAACTATGTTTAAGTGTACTAAAAAATCCAACATAAAATCGTCGTTATATGAAATAAAAATTTTAACAACCCAGATCTCATTATGTGGCCTTATAATAGGCTTTTTCCACTGAGCTACATCTTACATCTTTCATCAATTTGCAAAGATGTTAAAATCTTCCCATAAGAGTTATACAGGCAAAAAATTCTACACCTTTCTATATCTACAAAAGATGATCCTTTCTCGTTTTGTTCCATCTTACATCTTTCGTTTTTTAAGTGTCATCACTAAAAAATGACAAAAAAAATCGATTTTCTTTGTGCCATCACTAGCAAACTGACATTGCAGAAAATAAACAAAAAAAAATTATTCAACAAAGGAAAATGAGCGACACATGTAAGAATTTCATACTTATGTCTAACGAAAATTCTTCTTCATCATCGTCTTCCAGAATAGCCTTTAATATTTCAATGTACTGCATTAAAATTCAGGTTATTTATAACAAAAATTATGCGTCTTTTTTTTCTATTTTTTTGACAGCTGAATATATAACAGATGAAAGATGTTGCCAATGTAAACACATGTTTTACGTTGTCAACATCTAACAGGCGTTTCACAAAGATGTTGTGCAGTGTAAAAAATCTATAAGGCATTGTTTTTTTTAGAATTTTAATTTTTTTTTTACTTTTTTAATGAACTAGTTTCTGTGCATATTATATTGTTGGATCTAATCTTATACAATTCGATCTGACATTTTTCGGATCAATTTAGATTCTTCTAAATCCACAAATATCTTGCGAATCTAATTTGATCGGTCATTTTTCGGATCAATTTTGATCCTTCTAAATCCCCAAATATATTGCTGGATGTAATTAGATCTGCCATTTTTCGGATCAAATAAGATATTAAGGAATAATAAATTGGATATGATTAAATATTGTGCCAGATTATTTTTTTTTACACGGGTAATTAGATCTCAAAATTGGAGACAAATGTGCGATCTAATTAGATCTGATCAAATCTAGGCACTTCTGGAACAACATATATAATCAGATCTTTTTTGGTCTAAGCAAAAAACAAATACAATCTAATTAATTTCTGTTGAGTTTTACCCAACTTATAGTAGGAAACTGTACTCCTACTATAAATTGGATAAATTTACTCTGTGTGCGTAAACGAAAAAATAGACACATTATGCGTAATATTTTGCACACATAATGTGTAAATTTACATTGAAGTTGCGTAAAAATTTAAGAAAATTTTAAAATTTATTTTTAAACTTACAAAAAAAAAAAACTAAAAATGCACTTCTGAGTGCTTAAAAATTCCAAACAAATATGCGTATATTTACCAACATGCATATTTTGAATTCAACTGCACAAAAAACTTTTTTTTTTAATAAAAACAATAAATTTATTTTTATTATAATACATAAAAAACATTTTGCAATTTTTCAGTGTTTTATTGCAGCTTTCTACAGGGCATATTGTAATGTGCGATATGATTTATCGTCTTCTTCATTCTAAAAGAGCCAACTTTATAGATAAAAATATTTGATGCAGTATTTCAGTTTTTTGGCGGGTGTTTGATGTTTTTGATTCTTGACCCAATAATTTAAAATACATTTACCACGATTTGTTCAAAAATTAACAATTTTGAAAAATAATTATTTGTTTTTAGATTTCTTTTTATTTCTTTTCTAATTTCAAAATATCAAAATATTTATTACCATACAAATTTTGTGCGTAAAGTTTTAATTAAACAGAAGAATACTAATGTCAGGCATAATGTGTTTATATTACGAATTTTCGTAATATTACACAAAACTTTACCTGTTTTATAGTTGTAATTTTACAAACATTTTTTCGAGTGTATCTTTTCATATCCTTTTTTTTTTTTGGTGTCTTTAAAAACGGCCCAAATGTCTAAAATCTAATATCAGATATGAGCAGATCTTGCACAAAAATCACAACATTCAGATATGAACAAATCTGGCATTACATCTGTTAAACTTTCTTTTAAAAATTTTATTAAGCTTTTTGCAATTAAACAGATCAATTAAAATTTTAATTAAAATTTTTAAAATATTGAAATTGAATTTTTAAATATCTCAATTAAAATTTAACTGAAATTTAGCTGATTTTTTTTTTTTTAAATGGACAAAATTTCGGATAGGTATCTTAATATGTTTTAGATAGAGTTGCGTTTACATCTGCACTCAAATCTCGTAAAAATGAGATTTCCGTACAAATCTCATAAAAATCTAGAGATTTTACATACAAATGGAAATCTCGTCCTGTTTTGTAATATATGCGAATTATAAATTTGCATTTGTTTTTAAAATAAAAACATATACTAAGTGATCGGAAATTTTTTTCCCGCAGGTATTTATTAATTTTCTCAGTTTCCTCCCTGTTTTATAAAATTGTTTACATAAATCAGCTGTTCATATCAGCTGTCAAACCGAAATCTTGTAATTGCAAAAGTTAACACTCCTAGATTTCGGAAATCTCGAGATTTAATGCCAAGTGCAAACGCAACTTAAGATACACCCCCAAATTTATATTTATTAAAATTTTTTTATTGTAAAAAATTTAAAAAACTTCTTACAAGGAAAGTATTCCAACCTTAAATCTCCTATTTTAGTAAAATTTGGTTATAAAAAAGCAAAAAGAAATCTAAGAACCTGGCCCACTTTTTAGGTCACTACGGGAATACTACAGTCACAGCTGGAGCCACGAACTCTTTCGTAGAAATAGACACGGTAAGTTTGACAAAAAAAAATAAACTTGGTAAATTTTACCAAGATGTTGGATCATTTATACAAAAAAATTGGGCAGAACTATTTTTTGCAATTATTTGCTTAACGTTATTTAAATGTTTTTGTAAACAATCATTAATAAAAAAATTTCCATTTTTCATAGACTAAAGTTATTTTTTATTTAAATTTTTCTTAAACCATTTCGTACAGAAAACAGTATAAAAATAATATTTACTGCAGTAAAACATCATAATTTCTGTTCGAGCTTAATGACAAGACAGTAAAATGTCTCAAAAAAATAACATAATACTTCTTCTGTCAAAATAAACAAGTAACAACGTTTAGTGTCAAGTGGGAATACAAATATGTAACGTTTATAAATATATACAGGTTGGTTGAAAAGTTCCTGCGCTCACCAAGATATGGCACTGCTAGCTCCAAACTTTCTTTTTCTTAAGTTGGTATAACTGTCCTGAGAACACATGCAAAGTTGAAAGTCATTCTGTCAGTTCTTTCTTTGTTTACAAGCCATTTGAAGTTGACGTGTCATTGATTTTTTTTAATATGGAAAAAATTAATATCGTGCAGTCATTAGATTCTTTGTTTTCAAGGGTTTAAAAGCAAAGGAAATTTATGAACAATTTTTAGAAGTGTATAAGGAGTCCTAAAGAGTACGACCACGTGAATTTAAACGTGGTCGTACCAGCCTTAAAGACGGTCCACGCGAAGGACGACCAAACTGCAACCACAGCAGAAATCATTGAGCAGGTACATAATATGGTTAGTGAAGATTAAAGTTTGACTAAGCGTGAAATTGCTAATGCCATAGGCATCTCAGACGAACGAGTACTCCATATTTTACATTAAGAATTACGTATGAAAAAACTGTTTGGAAAGTTAGTGCTGCACACATTAACAATTCAACAAAAACTGGATCGAAAACAAATTTCTCAGCGTAATTCGTGGGTGAAAAAATTCGTAAGAAAAGACCTGGTTTAAAGAAGAAAAAAATCATTTTTCATCAAGACAATGCACCTGCTCACAAAAGTGTTTTGACGATGGTTAAATTCAAAGAATTAAAGTACGAATTGCTTGAACATCCACCGTATTCACCAGATTTGGCTCCCAGTGACTACTATCTCTTCAGAAATCTCAAACAATTCCTTCGTGGAAAGCATTTTTCGTCGAATGAAGAGGCCATAGCAGCCGTAGACGGTTATTTTGCAGAGCTTCCGGAAAACCATTATAAGGATGGGATAAAATTATTGGAAGATCATTGGAACAAGTGTATTGAGCTTCTAGGAGATTATATTGAATAAAAAAATATATTTCGTAACAAAAACAGTATTATTTCATTTCGAGCGCAGGAACTTTTCAACCAACCTGTATATTGTAACTTCCATTATAAGCCCAGACATATCCAAAGGATAAGAAGAGGTTTAAGTGGCAAAATGAATAACACACAAAGTTAAGACAAGGAAGGATGTTAAAAACGAAGAAAAACAAATAAAACAATTTATGACGTGCGTTAAAAAATATATTAAAAATAATTTGAGTAATGCATACATTTAGGAGAGCAACAGTAAAAAGGATAATAAATAAAATATTTTCAATGAAAAGAAAAAAAAAACATTTAAAGAATAATTCAAAAATATCAATATGTACTTAATTTTAAATATATTTTTGCAAGTGTTTGTTTTTATATGTGCAACTTTCTATAAGATAAATGTATTTTTGCACACTTACTATTCTATAGTTCTTTTTAGATTTTTTTTCCACATTCTCGACTACAATGTGTAACCACCATAAACTACAAATTACCTTTTGGTTTTAAACTTACTTTTTACCACAAACATACCAACTATCACTAACACTATCTACAACTACACACAGTTGCTATACAACACTTTTCAAACTCATATTCATGTTTGGGGTCATGTTATCGATAATTGTCACAAGACTCTTTGTCAGCCAATTTTCATTTGTAGTTTTTCAGCTCATAAATTTTACTTGTTTTTTAGTTCTGTGCAAAAAAGTAACACAAAATTTGCAGAATGTTTAAAAAAAAAGTTAGTTTAAAAAAATTTTGCACTGCATTTATTAAAAGGTTGAGATGTTACAATATGGTTTTTATGTTGGTGACAGGAATATAATAACAGGTTGTGGATGATGTAAAATTTATTGGTTTTCTATTTTCAAACACTGTTTGTTGCTATTCATTTGAAAACGTCAATAAATTATAAGGAATTGTAAAAAATTTAAGAATTAAATTAGTAAGGACAAAACCCGGATTCTCAAGAACCAACAAGAAATAGTTCAGATACAAGATCATATTAATAAATTTTGATTTTCTTTTTGTAACAATACTCTTATGTTTTAGTTTTTATTTTAAAAACTTTAGTATTTATTTGAAACTTTTTTAACTAAATGATGATTTAAATGACACAATTGTGGTGCAATTGTCCTGTTTTGTTAGCATAAGATAAATAATAAATTTACAACTTATTACCTTTAATGTGATGAAAACTTAATAGAAACAATTCACGTACCTGCAACGAAAATAAAATAATTGCGTTTAAAAAAGTAGTAAAATTTTTTTTTTTTTTAATAAAGGGTGATTCAAGTAGAGATACTTTTTTCGATAGCCTTTTTTTGACAGATCACCTGTGAGTCGTGTCATGCTGTCATGTTATTTTTGTTTAGTATTGTTTGGCATTTCATAATGGAAAGACTAACGCCTGAACAACGTTTACAAATCGTTCAACTTTATTACGAAAATTCACTTCCTGTGAGGAATGTGTTTCGGGCACTTCGCTCAACTTATGATCAACATAATCGGCCTACTGAGCGTACTATTCGCAACAGCCTCACCCATTTTGAGACCCAGCATTCATTATTGGATAATAATCGACCGAATAGACCACGTCCAGCACGCTGTGAAGAAAATATAGCGGCCGTAGCTGAGAGTGTACACAAAGACTGACGTATGAACCGACTTGGCGCATTTTACGTCAAGATCTTAAATTGAAAGCGTACAAATACAGCTTGTGCAATAACTGAAGCCGCTCGACCTTCGCAAGCGACATCGCTTCGCTCTATGGGCTCTTGTAAAGTTTCAAGAAGATCCGACGCTTTCGAGCCAAATTTCAGGACGACCTGAGGAGATTCAAGAACTGCCACTTCATCCAGAAAAAACAACGGTTTGGTGTGGTTTGTGGGCCGGTTGAATCATCGGTTCATATTTCTTTGAAAACGATGCCGTTGCGAACGTAACCGTCAATGGCGACCGTTATCGTGCCATGATAACCGACTATTTGATGCCTGAAATTAAAGCTCGTGATCTCGGCGACATTTGGTTTCAACAAAACAGCGCCACTTCCCACACATCGCATCAATCAATGGATTTATTGAGAGAACACTTCGGTGAGCACATAATTTCACGTTTTGGGCCGGTCGATTGACCACCAAGATCGTGTGATATCACACCGTTAGACTTTTTCCTGTGGGGATATGTAAAGTCTATAGTTTATGCGGACAAACATCACGCGTGTCATTCGCCAGTTACCAGTCGAAATGCTCGAACGAGTCATCGAAAATTGGACTAAACGGATGGACCATCTGCGACGTAGCAACGGCTAACATTTGATAGACATAATCCTCAAAAAATAAATGCCAAAGAATCTTCTTTCAAATGATAATAAACATTCCCCATTAAATTTGAATTTTCTGTTTTTTTTTCTTTAAAAAAATAATCAGAATTTTGAAAAACCAAAAAACAGGACAAATTGTATATAGTTTTTAATTTTAAAGGCCGAGAGCTTTTATTTAAAATAAAACATACAAAGAAATACAAAATGATTTTTTTTTAATTTTTATTTGATAACTTAGTAATATTAAAAAATAATTTTGGACACATGTGTACCGCAACCACCATTTTTAAAGCTTATTCAGAAGGACCAATTTTTAATTTTTTGTTGGGCTAAAAGTGACAGCCAACATGATAAAATAATCTGTCCCTTATGATTTTTCACATAATCTTGAACAAAAATAAATTACCTTCATAAAAAACTACGTCATTTATAGTCTAAAAAACATAAAAATGTTCACTACTTTTGCTCATACAAGAAATTAATTTTAATGATTAGTATTTAAATAATTAATTGCTATTAAATATACTTTCAATTGGAATAATTTTTTTTTTTAATTCAGTAAACTTATATTTTAATTTAAATAAAACTTCTCATTCAACAAACGTAGTAACAAAAAAATGTAATTTCTATCCTTCTGTTTCACCCGCCTTATGTGAAATTGGTCCGCAAATAAATTGTAAGTTTTGCTAATTTTAGCTCCTCTATCGCATATCCGAATTTCATTGAAATCACGATGCCGGAATGTCCGTCAGTCTGTCCACGATGACTTGTTCACACTCACCAGATTAATTCTTATTAAAATCCGAAACAAAATCTATTGATTTTTGGCTTAATTACTTTTGTTCGCGATGCCCAAAAATAATGGGTACTCATTATTTTTTGGCTCTTTGCAAGCGAGTGGGTAATTGTACATAATTACATATACATAATTGTATTTTTGTAAGTGAGAAGATAATGACTACTCATTACTTTTGGGACATTGTGAACAAAAGTAATTAAGCGAGTAAATATGCTGGTAAGTAGTTGAAACCCTGTTTTTGCTGGGTATTATTGATCCGTACAGAAATCAAAAAAGCGTTATTGATTATCCAATTCGCCACAGAAAAATTAAGTAATTCATATTTTAAATGGTGGTGAAGGTACTGATTGGCAAGGCCTTTGTAACTATTTAAAAGATGTTTTAAAATATAGGAATATGTTAGTAGCAGAATTTAATTTCTGATTATTTAAAGAAAAATTTAGAAACCAATTTTCCAGCTGACGGTTTAAAACAATGCTGTTAATTCTTTAGTATTAATAAGTTATTGAAATAAGAATTTTGTAACTATATTTGAAAAAAACATAATGAAGAATTTTATCTATCTATCGACATTTGAATAGCAATAATTTCAGTCTGAAAATATGTTTCAGATCTATCGCCAGTTTGATAGATCCCATACCGTTAGAGGTAAAGGGTGGGTATCAGTGTAATACACAAGTATTTCAGTTGGCTTACTCTTGTCCTCCCTCCTCAGAATGATTACTTCATACTTTTTACTTAATTCTATATAAGGCATCATGTTATCTAACGGCATTAGGAACATCGAAACAAGTTTTGAAAGTCTCTCAACGGTAATAACATGTCCTGTGCTGCAATCTATATGCCAGCCTCGATTATGCCGGAGCATGCTATCGATTCCAGAGCCTCATCAAGTGCTCCCAAGGGGAGCATGTTCCCATAACATGAAGAACGTCACCGGGTGTGGTACTCATCGCATCCGTGATACCCAGATCAGCAGCATTTTTTTAATCTCTTCAACTTAACCCGAATGGGGTTCACCATTGTTCTAGGACACCAGACTAGTTAGGCGTATTTCATGATGGGTCTAATAACTTCAAGGTACATCTATTGTAATACTACAAGTTTCATAACCGACGTCATACCGCAAGCTCTCCGTCACTGCCAGAATACGCCACGTTTCTCCAATTTTTGTATCCCTTCCAAAAAAAAAAATAGGATTTTTCGAGGTCCATAAAATAGGCATTTGTTTGATCAATAATTGTATTAGGTTTGTAAATAGGATATAGTCACTGGGGGCTAAATCCGGTGAATAGAGCGGATGTGGGAGAAATTCGTTGCCTAATTTATGGATTTTTGCCACGGAAACCAAGTTGACACACGATTGCGTTTGTGGTCGATTGTGAGCAAATGCAGCACCCATCTTACGGATAGCTTTTTCATAATTAAATGATCACTTAAAATTTAAACCACACTGCCATATGAAATGCCTATGGCATCAACAATCTCACGCACTTTTACTCTTCGATCGGCCAACGACATATCGTGGATTTTTTCGACATTTTCGTATGTATTGACCTCAATTGGCCGTCCAGAACGTTCAGCGTCATTTGTACTTGTGCGACCACAACGAAAGTCAGTAAACCACTTTTTTTTACCATTAAAATCGAAAGTGCAGAGTCCCCATAGTATTTACCAAGTTTTTCCTTGGTTTGATTGACGATTTTTTTTGCAAAAAATAATGTTTAATGAGCACTCGAAATTTCCTTTTTTTAATTTTTAAAAAAATCCACGAGGTTGTATGTTTTAAATAGCTGTTAAACGCAAAGAAAATGATGGAGCTTGCTTAAAATTTGACAGTAGTCTATTAACAGGTGGTACTTGATAGGGAACAGCAGTGTTGCATTTCATATAACTACGAGGGACGTTCAAAAAGTCACGGACTTATTGAGCCGCCCTCGTAAGGTGGCGTTTTTACTCAAAATTGATCATAAAATAGTTTATGGAAAATTTTAAACCTACTTCATCTTATATATCATCTAAAGTGTAATAGATTTGTAGGGAGTGTGGTATTTATTTGTAAACCTCAAAATAAAGAAAATTAGATTCATATGAAGGCGTTTTTTTCGTCATCGACAACGCCAACCGCAATAATGCTAAATGTCTACGATTAAAGACAACATTTTGTAACGCTAAATTCGAAGACAGCATAAAGTCCAGTAATTTGTTACTGCTGGAGTGGCTACCCCAGACTATATGTAGAGAAATTGCTAAAATTGTTGTCCCCTGCATATCGAATGGCTCTCGGTAACTCCCCAATGAAAAAAGACATAGGGTATGTAGGCAGTTTCGATAATATTTTCTACCAATACATTCTCTTTGCGGTAACGCAAGCTTATCGAAACGATGTCCTGGCAACAAAATTGCCTATATCGGAGTTCTCACTTAAGAGAGATCCTTTGTCTCAAATAAGTGGAAAAAAAGTATCAAAATCTTGAAAAATATATTTTTTTTAATTTTAAAAATTGCAAATATTTATGTATCGTTGACAACAAAAAAAATTTTAGACATCATAATATTCTTCATTACTAAAGTATTCAACTTTTTGTTTTATTTCATGGATATTACCAACATCTTTCACTTTAATAATAATACGTTACTAATTGGTCTCATTTGCATCTTAAGTTGCACTAAATGCTGCTGTTGTTGCTGCATCTGTTTGCAAAGGTTTCCTACAATTTATCACTGTTCTTGTGGTACATTTAACGGAAATTATTTTTCTACCATTGTGTACATTTTCCTTGGCTTTTTCACTTTTCTTTTCTTTTTTTATTTCTATTTCTATTTTGTTTTACATAATAACTTCATTTATAGTAAAAATTCAGTGAAGCTTATAACACAGACTTTTGTTTTAAATATATTTAGCGCATATTTATAATGAGAAAAAATACAATTTTGTTTGCCTTAACTCCTTAAAATATACAATGAAAATAACATCAAAAAATAAAGCATTTACACAAAATATTATCTTTTTTAAATTTAAATATTTCTGGTATAAAATTTTTATAACATTTTTTACTACTTCCTAGAAATCCTTAAAAAATATATTGTATTATGGAATATTCTTTAGTGTAAATAAATAAAAATATCCTAGTATGCTATATATAGTTATTATAAATACTTTGTTATATAAAGTCTAGACTATTAAGGTTTTTCTAGCTAAGCGCTGCTCATAAATTGACTTCTCGAAGTAACCAATTTTTTACATCTTGAGACGGCGATTTTGAATGACGATGGACTCAGCAAGAAAGGAGATGAAAAATCAGTTAAAAAAGCATTTCAATTCATTATTTTAAAGTACTTATTTTTAAACAGAAACTATAATGATATTAAAATTTAGTTTTTATTACTCCCAGTTCAATATGTATTTACGAGTCTAAAGAAAACTCTTTTTCATCAATTAAAATTAAAAAAAATATATATTAAATTAAATATATTTGAAACTTTTTATTGCCGCCAGCGGGTATCGAACTTGCGATCTCAAGATTGCTAATCATCAAGCCCTCTACCTCTTCTCTATTCTTTAATATTAATGTTGACTTTTTTTTTAAACACTACCTTGTGAGATTTTCTGGCCTATTATCTTTAGTAAAATTATTTATTAAATAAGTGCTAAAAAGTGCACTGTAATTCAATATTTTGATCAGCACTTTTTTCACAAGCATATTTCATCACATTTATTTTATTTATTTTTAAAAATATTAAAATTTAAAAAAATATTGAATTTAATTCAGAATTACTTCTAAAAAAACAATATTAATACACTACCAAATACTTACACTCAAAAAAAATGAACTAGAATTTAGAAAAATTAACTTATTTAGAGGAATAATTGAAATGAAAACGGCGCCAGACACTTTTTACCAATATTTAATCAAATTTTCCTTGAAATTAAGAAACAAATTTTACTTAAAATTTGGTCCAAATTTCTGAATATAGAAAAATTTTACTACTGAGAAGTAAAATTTCCTTCTAATTAGTTCATACATCATCTAAACTTGTAATGTTAGTTAGGAAATGTTTCCTTGGTTTTAAGAAAAATTTTATTTTATTTAATAAGTTTATTTTATGGGATTTTGAGCTAAGACTTTATTTGACATATACAAATTTAAACTTTTTTATTATTAAGTGAATAAAGTTATATAATAAATAAATATAAAGTTTTATTAAACTTAAAAAAGTTTGTAAGTTAAAATAACTGAAAATATCATTTAAAAGAAATGATATTTCATTTAAAAACCGGTCTACTTAATTTTCATTTAAATTAAATGCCATTTGTTATTTATTTTTAAATGTTGATTAATCAACTGACACATCCGTAAGAAACAAATGATAAATCAGTTAAAATAAATGTCAAAATTTTACCTACCAATCCTTAAAAAATAAATGTTTTTTTATTTATTTAAAATTATTTCCGTTATTGTATTTTTTGTTTTTTTTTTAATATACTCGTAAAATACAAAATGTATGTATGCATATGAAGCTTTTAAGACTTTTTGTATGAATGTGTTTGTATATGTATGTGTGTTTATGAAGTTCTTGAAATTTGTATTGAAAAATTTTGTATATATACAACCAATTTAAATAAAAAAAACAAATAGAAATTTTTTGAATATTTTTTTTGAAACAGACAGCAAACAAAATTTAAATTTGTAATAACTGTTACGGACACAAATAAACCACAAGTTTCCGTTTTTTTTTTTTTTTTGGTAAATTTTTATTAAATTTCAAACAAATGAAACTGAAAAAAATGGTAAATGATAGTAAATTATTTCGAATCAATGTATAAAAAAGTTAATATAGATATTTCTTTGAAAAATAAATGTATGTTCCTTTATTTTTAAATGGAACGGAAAACTTTTTTATTAAACTACAAACAGTTAACTACCTAGTACTTTCATAATTACTGACACACTGTTAGTCGCCCCCACTGTAAGAAATCCTCTCGTAACGTTGACAGTTTTTTGACAACTAGCATTTAAACTTCATTTTTGTGTAAAAAGTTTTTGTCGTGCGTTACTTTAATTTATGGAATGGGGAGATATTGAAAACCGTATTGTCGTAATTGGCCTAAAAAATGTGGAATGGAAACTGGAGACATTTATCGAACATTGCAGCCGCTTGGGGTTAGTCGTAGTTTTGTTTATCGTGCTGTGAAACTGTTTGTGGATACTGGTGGAGTAGCAGACCGTCCGAGATCTGGCCTTCCGCGCTCTATTCGAACTCCCAGAGCCGTTAAAGCTGTACAGAATCGAATTTATCGAAATCCACTCCGAAAGCAGAAAATAATGTCGCGGGAGATGAATATATCGAAGGTATCCATTTCTCGCATCATTAAATATGACTTGGGACTTCGGGCTTACAAAAGACACAGGGGACATCTACTTACGGCAGCGTTAAAGCAGAAACGGAAGCAAAAATCAAAAGCATTGATTCGCCAGTACGCCAAAAGCCGCCACAGAAAAATTAGGTTTACTGACGAGAAAATTTTTACTGTGGAGGAGTCGTTCAATAAACAAAATGATAGAGTCTATGCTCAGTAATCTCTACAAGCAAATAAATTGGTTCCTTGAGTTCAGAGAGGTCACCATCCTGCTTCTGTGATGGTATGGTGGGGAGTCGTCAATGATAGGGTCACCAAGCTTCATTTCTGCGAAAAAGGTGTTAAAACTTCGGCAAAGGTGTACCAATCTGACGTTTTAGAAAAGGTTGTGAAGCCATTAAATAGCACATTATTCAAAAACGAGCCGTGGACCTTTCAACAGGACTTTGCCCCAGCCCATAAGACAAAAACCACTCAAGACTGGTTAAAAAACAATTTACCAAACTTTATTTCTACGGATGATTGGCCATCGGGTAGTCCAGACCTAAATCATTTAGACTGTAAATTGTGGTCCGTTTTAGAAGGCATGGTCTGCACTACTTACCACAAAATTTTTGAATCGCTTAAGCGTGCACTTATCCCCATGGAGGTCGTGCGTACTGCAATAGACGATTGGCCGGTCAGACTTCGGTCGTGTTGGAAGGCAAATAGCGGCCATTTTGAAAAAAAATTTTTTTTGTTATATTCTTCAATATTTAAAAAACCAAAATAAAAAGAAAAAATTAAAAAACCTCTTGTTGTTTGTTTTTTATCAAGAAAAAACCGTGTGTCAGAATAATTGAAAGTACTAGGTACATAATATTCTGAGTGCACTACGTGAATTATAGGAAAGTAATTATGCCGTAATGTATAAAATGTGCCTGCGATATTTTGTATTCTAGTCAACAAAAAGAAATGTATTACATAAAAGCGCAAATTCGAAATTGTTTACCCTTTGCTAACAATATTTTAAAATATATTTTAAGATTAGAGATGGACACGTGAGAAATTTTTGACTCACGCACGATCACGAACCAAAAATTAGTTTCTTTTATTTAATAATTAATAATAATTAATTTCTTTTGTTTAATAATATTTTTTCTTGAAAATTAGGAAAACTAACTGGTTTGTTTTTAATTGATTTTTTTTTTGGAATAGAATATTAAAAATAATTTTAACGTTTTCCACCAAAAAAAATCCTATACCAAATTTTTTTATTTTTTAAAAATTAGAAAACTTTTACTTATCTGAACTAAGTTGCATGAAAATTTTCCTTAGAAATAGTTCATCAGTTTCTAAAATTAAGTAAATTTTTATTATTACATAGGAAAACATTTATTACTTTTTGTTTTTAATTGTATGAACTAATTTTTAGAAAACAATTCTTCAAAATTAGAAAGTGGTATTCTTAAAAACTGAATTTGGAAATGGCTTTCTAAAATTAAGTTAATTTTACTACGCGCGAACAAAAATGAATACACATTTAGTTCAAGTACTTTCTCGATTTAAGTTAGTCACATTTTTTGAAGTAAATTGGAGTAAATTATATCCTAAATTTTTTTTAACTAAAATTAATTTTATTATATTTGAGTATGCAATTTCCTTAAAACTAAGATGTTTTTCTTAAAATTAATAAATTTTTATTTAATTGACTTGTTTTTTTCCTAAAATCAAGAAATATAACTTAGGAAAAATATGAACTATTTCTGAGTATATAAACTATTGCGTTTTTCCTCAAACTTAGGAATTTTTATTCTTTTTAAGAAAATTTTTCTAAGTTTTAATAAAATTTTACTTAAATTGAGGACAATTTATAAACTATTTTGAAGGAAATTTTTGATTACATTTTAGTTCATGTCTCTTTTTTTTGAGTGTAGGGATCATAAAAGAAAGTGGTTTCTAAAGCATAACTTTTTTTGCTCAGACGAACCACAAAAATTGTCAGTTACGTGTAGTCAACTTATAGCCATCGTCATGCCATAAAAGTAAAATTTTGTTTTATATTTGATATCTTTATGTATGTTTCACCTTACGTATTTG
This sequence comes from Eustalomyia histrio, assembly GCA_949748255.1. Classification (NCBI taxonomy): domain Eukaryota; kingdom Metazoa; phylum Arthropoda; class Insecta; order Diptera; family Anthomyiidae; genus Eustalomyia; species Eustalomyia histrio. Next base: position 125,237,701 of record OX456526.1, read on the forward strand.
TATACATTTTTATGTTTTTAAGGTGTTGTTTTCTTGTAGGTATTTATATTAATTTATTATTGCTTTATACATGTAGTCTCTCTTGTGTCTTGGCTAATAAGGGCTTTAATACTTTTTATACCTGTTGTAAATATTTTACCAGACTTTTGTATTTGTACTTCTGTTCACATTCATTCAAGGAATTGAAATGTTGTAATAAAAACTACTAAAAAGTCAAAATTAAGTTTAAAAAACTCTAATCTCTATAAAAATTCTTGATTGTTTTTACATATTGTTAGCATACGTAAGAAAACAAAAAAATTCGATGTTCACATTCGTGATTGACATCCTAAAATCTATCAGAATTGATGGGTCACATGTTTGATGCATTCTGTGTGTTAATTATAGAAAGAGCACTTACGTTATAAATGAACGTAATATAAGAGATTAATTATAAAATGACGAAAATTATCGCAACATCTAAATATCGACTGATTGAGTCAACTTTTGGTATACAAGGTATAATTTGTGTACAAATCCGAGTTGCTTTGGCAACAGCTTATCCATATTAATTATCAACATTCTCGGCCCTTGTTAACACTCAAAAAAAAATTAACTAGAATTTTTAAAAATTAACTTATTTGGACGAAAAATTACAATGAAAACGGCGCCATAGACACTTTTTACCAATGTTTAATAAAATTTTCCTTGAAATTGAGAAACAAATTTTACAAATTATAGAAAAATTTTACTACTGAGAACTAAATTTTTATTAGAAAATAGTAAAATTTCCTCCTAGTTAGTTCATACATCATCTTAAATTTTACTGTTAGTTTATTGGTTATAAAAAAATTCATTATATATATTTTTTACTTAAAACTAGGATTTAACTTCGTAAAAATAATAAAATATTTTCTAACATCAAGTCAAATAGCATATCTTTAAGTGAAAATTATCCTTAAATTTGATAAAAATTTTCTCATAAATATGAAACTGTTTCTATGGCAAAGGTAATATAAAGGGTGGTTAAATTTTAAGGGCCGATGTTGAATGTGAACCACACCTAAACGTCGTTTTTTTCTACATTTCATTTGACATTTCTCAATTTCAGACTAACTCAATTGGGACCATGGAAAGATACACAATCGAGCAACGCGTTAAAGTTATTCAGGCTTATTATGAAAATGGGCGTTCAAATCAAAATGCATATCGTGCACTTCGTGATTTTTTCGGTAAATTTTATCGTTCTTATGTGCGTACAATCGGAGAAATCGTGCACAAATTTTAGCAAACCGGGTCTGTGAAAACACCTGTGCATGCTAGCTCAGTTCGTTCTGCGGAAAACATTGCTGTTGCTCGCGATAGTGTGTCATGAGGTCGGCCAAGCATTTGCCGTGAATGGTGTTCGCTATCGCGAGATGATAACGAACTTATTGTGGCCAGGAATTGAGGATATGACCCTGGACGATATGTGGTTTCAACAGGACGGTGCCACTTGCCACACAGCTAACGAAACAATGGCTCTTTTGCGCGACATATTCAATGGCTGTGTTATCTCACGTGGTGGCGATGTCAATTGGCCGCCAAGATCATATAATTTGACACCGTTGGACTTCTTTCTTTGGGGTTTTTTGAAAGAAAAGGTGTACGTTGATAAGCCAGCAACAATTCAAGAGCTAAAGGATGAGATAATTCGGCACATTAACGGCATAGAACCTTAATTATGCCTCAGCGTCATCGAAAATTTGGACCATCGGATGGAGGTGTGCCGCCGGCGGCCATTTGGCCGATATTTTGTTCCATACATAATTGAACTATACCATATAATCATAATAAAAAGAAATGATAATGATTTCCTAAATAATGTATTTTATTCAAAATCAACATCGGCCCTTAAATTTTAGCCACCCTTTATTTAACCATATATTTTAAAGTACTTTACACTCATTGTTTAAGTATTTTCCCACTTTCGGAGGACTTCCACTTTGTAAGCACACAGCTTTTAAAAACTTTTTCCTATACATTTTTGTCTTAAAATTAAATTGAATTATAATAAACTCATGCATTTAAAATATAAATTAAATGTCATTAGCAAAAAGGTAAACAAATTAAAAAAAATGTACTGAAGGATATCCGGAAACGTAATAAATTGTGACAAAGTCACAATTAACGGTTTTGCTTGAGAGAACTACAAAAAGGGATGCCCTAAGTGACACATGGCATATATGGCTAAGAAACACTGGGGGTCCTTTGTCTTTTTAAATTAACTAATTTAAGGAAATTGTTGCCAAAATACAAAATATCACAGTTACATTTCTTGTAATTATTGGAAAATGAAAAAATTTCTTTTTTTATCTTAAATTTTAATTGACATAAAGAAATTTTAAATTTTTTTATATTAGGTGCAATGTCAATTGAAGCCGCGAATAACGTTTTAAGCGACAATTTTAACAAAAGCTGTTTTTTTTCAGATTACAGTTAGAATAACTCTCTTTTATGACTTAAAAATTAAATAAAGCAAAATTATGCAGGATTTCGTTACCAAAATGCAACCTAAAGAAGTCAGTCAGTGGGATACACCAGAAGTTCTAAAACGTTTTTTTTTAGATTTCTCAACAATTTCAATTTTGTCGCTTACAACGTTATTCGCGGCTCTATTTCAATTATAGGAAAGCCATTATGCCGTAATGTATAAAAAGTGTTTGCGATATTTGCGCACGAACCAAA